>VMDO01000182.1:0-140000 GCA_007922755.1 Pedetes capensis | reverse complement strand
TTGTAATCAGTCATCTTACCAAATTTCCTCATTAGTTTTTCTGGTACTTTATTTCAGTCTGCAGCATTCTCTGGGGATACAAATAAGGTGAACTATTTCTCAAGCTTATATCACTTATTTCAATGTGACATTTTAATATAAAAGATTTGAGAACCTCTTTTGCCATTCTTATGTCTTACTTTATTTTAAAGATATTTAACCCTCAAATATTTCTGTAAATAGTAATTTTACTCAGTGTTAACAAGGATTTACAGATTTATTAGTCTCCTAGTTTTCCTTGCTTGTTCTTTGTCAGGCTAATATTAGCTAGCTTTTAAATTTTTTCTGTTTTTGAAGTTTTATTCTTTCTGGAAACCATTTCTTGCACGTTTCCATATTTCTTCAAATTGACCATACTTAGTTTAACTTTTTTTGAAGTATTAGGTATGATTTTGAAATACATAAGAAATGGTTTAAAAAATTATTGCAGGTAGCTTATTCTGTGAATATTTTAGTTGTTTTTGTAGTTCACATATGAAATTGTTTTTGGAGAGGTTGTTGATATTCAAAAAATCACATATAGCATACTATATTAATGTACCAACTCTTCAAAGAATTAAAATATGTAAAATATTGTTTCCAATATGAATGACTACTGAGTTATCTAAAACATAGTTTTGTTTCCAAATGTAGGGGGATTGTTTGCTAAAAAATGTTTTTAAATTGCATCATAGAGAATTTGGCCTGTATACTAATTTGCTGAGACTTTATGAACATAACCAAATTCCATGTACAGTTGAAAACAATGAGAATACTATAGTTTTGGAGTGTACTATAGGCCACATGCAGTTAGTTAAAGCTGATTGATTATATTGTCTAAATGTTCTCTGCCTTTACGAACTTCTTTCTTAACATGTTAAGAGAAGGTGTTAAAAACCTACCACTGTAAGAATGGGTTTGTAAAGTTGTTGTTCTCTTTATGCTCTTATTGATTGATTGATTGATCAATTAATTGATTGATTGTTGAGACAGGGTCTCACTATGTAGCCCCAGCTGGCATCAAACTCATGATCTTCCTGCCTCAGCCTCCCAAGTGAAGTGATTCTAAGCATGCACCATGCATGGATCAGGTTTTCTTGAAATACTGATTGCATTTTTTAATATTTATATATTTGATACACAGAAGTGCACATAAGTTTTAAAGTTCTATGTTTTTCTAGTGATTTTACTTGCTTATCAATAAAGTAATGACTGTAGTAATGCTTTTTGCCTTAAAGGCAATTTTGTATGATGTACGTTTTTTTTGGTAGGTACCGTCAAGTCAAGTCCTACTCACAGTAACCCTACTGAAACACAGGTAGTGTTTCGTCGTACAACAGATGAAACATTATTTGACACTGTGCCATGACCGGCACTACTGTTGGTGCTTCTCTGCTATTCATAAGGTTTGCAATGGCTGATTGTTTTTTTTTAGGGGGAATGGGTTACCAGGTCCTTCTCCCAAGCCTATATAGCACCTGGTATTCCCAGGCAGTCTCCCATCCAAGTATTAACCAGGCCTGACCCTGCTTAGTTTCTGAGATCTGATGGGATCAGACACCACAGTGGTATAGCTGCAGGTATAATGTAAAATAGCTATCTCAATTTTCTTTTAAATTGCTGTATAGCCCTAGCTAGTTTCAAACTTATGATCCTTTTGCCTCAGGCTTCCGAGTATTATATCTATGCACCACCACAACTTTCTCTTACAGTCCTAATTAGTATCTCTACCTACATACCAAACAATATGACAACTTAAACTCACTTTGAGTCTAATAAAATATTTCCTCACTTATATGTTATAGTTGTATAGGACTCTGATTCTAGCTTCATTCTCTTTCTCCCCTCTCTTTCTTTCTTTCTTTCTTTCTTTTCTTTCTTTTCCTTTCTTTCTTTCTTTTTCTGGCAGTACTGTGGGGCTGAGCTCAGGACCTCACACATATTTTCCAAATGCTTTACAGCTAAGCTGTACCCCTATCCCCTTTCTAAAATTTTTTATCTTGAGACAAGTTGTTGCTAAGTTATGCAGACTATCTCTGGCCTGGAACTTATGATCCTCTTGCCTCTGCTTCCTGAGTTGCTGGGGTTATAGGTGTGTGCCACCACATCTGGCTTCTATCTTCATTTTTTGAATTAACAAATGTTATGATTGTTTTATATTCATTTAGTTATGTCTTTCATCTACCGCCAGGGTGATCTTTGCTTACTATTTTTTTTAATACATTTCATATCTTTCTTTTGGTTCATATTCCTTCTTCCTATTGTTAGAAATTCCTTTTGTGAAGGTTTCTTTATAGTACACTCTCTCAGATTCTGTGTGAAAGTGATTTTCTTTTCACTTTTCAATGCATAGTTTTTCGCTGGTAGAAACTTTAAGTTGCCAGGCAGGGTGGCCCATGCCTGTAATCCCAGTGAGTTGGGAGGTGGAGGTAGGAGGATCCCAAGTTTGAGATCAGGGGCAGCCTATGAAACTTAGTGAGACCCTATCTTAAGATGTGGCTCAAAATAAAAAATGAAAAACAGGCTGAGTGTGTGAGGCTTTGGGTTCAACACCCTAGTTGTCCCCCCGCAAAAAAAAGAGAAAAAAAAAAAAAGGGAAAAAAAAGACACTAATAAGTTGGCATTTTTTCTCCAGTACTTTGAAGATACCATTTCAAAATCTTTTGTCCTTTATTGCTCCTGAAGGACAGATCATTTACAAGGAAGCAACAGACTGAAAGCCATCTTTTCTCTCCATTTTGAACTACTTCTTGATTTCGAGTGTTTTTAGTGTCTGTGAAGTGTGTAGGTGTAGATTTCTCTATTTATCATATGTAGGATTCACTGACCTTCCTGAATCTAAGAATTCACATCTTTCATCAATACTAAAAATTCTCATTCATTATTCTTTAAACATCTCCACTCTCTTTTCTTCTCTGCCTAGAATTCCAATTAGCCATTGGTTGAATCTTCTTAAAATAATTTCTATGTTTTTAAATCCTCTTTCTCATTTTTCACCTGGTAGTCTTTCTAGACTGCATTCTGGGTGATTTCTTCCAGCTCAATAATTCCTCCTTCAGCTGTATCTAATCCAGTGAGGTTTCTAATTTCATTATTACATATTTTTCCATTTGGATTTAGCTCAGTTGGTAGAGTGCTGTGCTGCAGTCTCTGAGGTCCTGAGTTCAATTCCCAGCACCACAAAAATGGGAGAAGGGCCTGGCAATCTACTCCCAAGGCAATCCTGAAACAGGCAGCCATTGAAAACCCTATGAGGGTCGCTATGAGTCGGATACCGACTCGACAGCACCTAACAACAACAACAACATATTTTTCCATGTCTAGAAGTTATTTGGTTCTTTTTCACATCTTCCTGTCCAGTTATCCTTTCAATAACTTCTTAAAACATTTATTTTGACAAATTGAATATATTTTATATTCTATAACTGAATACTCTCTAATATTTGTAATATTTGTGGAATGAATCTATAGTACTTTATTGTTTATGTTGACAATGCTCATGGTGGCACAATGCTCACCTCATATGTAATTTTTTATTTTGAGCTCATTTTCTTTGGAATTTTATCTCTGGTAGTTCTTTGTGGCCTTGGCTTAGAATTCCTTCATCTTTAAGGGAAGGAAATATATTCTCTTCTGCCTTGGAGTATTAGTAACCTGGGACAACTTTTAACTACATTTCTAGCTTAGCTTTTAAAGTCATGTAAGTAATGTGAATCATAGCGGTAAATCTATGAGTATAGACTCTGATAAGGAATTATCAAGGCAGACTTCTGTTTTTGTTTCATTTACATTCAAGGCTGAGATGGACATTTACCCTTACTGCCTCTTTCTGTGGGATAAGATTTTCTAGTTTGCTCACTGAAAGTGTTGCTCTTCAAAGACTCTGGCTTTATTCACTGGTGTCTGAATCTAATCCTCTTTCCTACTCAGACTCTACTCAGGCTTTGTCTCCTGATCCTGTATGTGTAATCCATTAAACCTCAGGCCATAATCCATTAGGAAGTAGCAGTTATCCCATTAGATTTATGCTTCCTTGTTGGTTTTAGAATCAGAAGAATCTTTTCTCCTTTCATGCCAGTTTAGCTATGCCATACAAAAATATATTTTTAAAGGCTTATTCAGATTTTCAAAGTGTGGTACACCAGGAAGGCTTGCCTGAGCATCTAAGTCACCCATAATGCTGGAAATATAAATCTATTTTCATAGCTTATTACATCAGCTAGAAGCTCTAAAACATTTATAGTAGCAACAGCCATTATTTCTGACTTGTTCCTAATACTGTGTCTTTGATATTGCAGCATTTAGTATGTTCCCTATTAGGTTTTAATGATCTGTATCATATGTAGATAGTTTCCTCTTCTTGTTTTACTCAAATGGCTGTTGAAGTATATCGACTATTATTTGACATCCACTGATGGAATAATTCAGTTTTTCTCTGAAATTTATATGTACTCAACCACCTTTTTTCATATGCACTTTTTTTTTTCATTGCCGCCTCAAGTTCCCTGGTCCCATTCCATAGAGGCAATTCAGCACTACAGGCATTCTATACACACATAAGCATTAGTTGTGTCCCTTACACACACACACATAGGCACACTATACGCATGTTTCTGTACCATGCTTTTTCAATTTACTAAGACATTTTGGAGACCTTCTCTATTGATAAAAGAATACTAATAAGAAACTTTCATCTGGCTTTTGGGTTTTACAGACATGAGAAAATGCCTCTACTAGTTCAAGAACAGCAATATATGTCATCATCCACAATCCTAGAATCAATGACTTATGGCAGGCAGACCTTAGTATAGTGCCGCCCAATAGAGCTTTTAGTTGTGATGGAAATATTCATGTCTTCACTGTCCAATATGGTAGCCACTAGCCACATTTGGCAATTGAGAAGGTAATGGATTTGTTACTTTAATTACTTTTAACAGCTGTATGTAGCTAGTGGTTACCATATTGCCTACCTCAGTCCTAGAGATTTCCTAAGCAATCTTCCTGATTTTACAGAAGAATGGGCTGAGCTGCAGAGGTATGTGCTAGTGGTGGAGCCAAAACTGGAACTGAGAGCTCTTGCCTTTCTCTTCATCCCTGTCTTGATGTTAGCATGGTTGACACTTCAGCCCAAGTACTTTTGGTCATGGGAAGCAACCCTCAAAGCCAATGTGACCACATTCTTCAAGATGCTGCTCTTCCTGGGTTCATGGAGTTACCCCTACTCAACTTCCTTATGTAGAATCAGCCTGGTTTTCTCTGGCTGTTCATGGTCTACACCATTAGGATCTCTTAAAGCTTTGCTCATCCATATTGCCACTCTAGTTCAACCCCACTATCACCTTGCAGGGAGACACTTTGCTAAAGTTTCCTCTATTCCCTCTTACCAACCCTCTTGTTGCTCCTGAGATTGTTGTTGTTGTTGTTATTAGATGCCATCGAGTCGGTATCCAACTCATAGAGACCCTCATAGGGTTTTCAATGGCTGACTGTTTTGGGATTGCCTTGGGAGTGGATTGCCAGGTCCTTCTCCCATTTTTGTGGTGCTGGGAATTGAACTCGGGACCTCAGAGACTGCAGCACAGCGCTCTACCAACTGAGCTAAATCCCAGCCTTAGGGATATATTCCACAAATTCCATTTCTTTCCCATTCTCTCTCTGAAGAGTAAGTTTATAAGAGAAAAGGGAAGGGAGATATTCTTAGACCATAGAATGGACTGCTCAAGAGAGAATCAGCAGTCTAGTAGTGGAAGGCAGATATTTTATAGTTAGTTTCTTGTTCATCTGGGAGTCCAGATAACATTAGGATAGAACTGTCTTGCCTGTGGTTTCTCTGCTCAGCATCAGTAGGGCCTGAGCTTCCCCATGACCTGGTCTTGTAAGTAAAGGTCCCATTTCTGGCCCATTGCTTTACTCATAAGCCATCAGCAGCTACCACTGCCCAACGAGTACATTCTAAAACTTACGCTTAGTTCAGGGTCTTCTATATGGTGGGCTGCAACTAAATTATTTAAAATAATTTTTTCATTTTAGAATCATTTAAAAAATTTTAGAAAAGTTGCAAGTATAATCTAGACAGTTCTTGCATACACTGAACCCAGTCTCCTCTATTGTTAACAACTTCTGTTACTGTGGCCCACTTGTCACAGCTGATTACGTACGACATCTGCACACAACTGTTAACTAAACTTCATGCTTTATGAGGCTCTCACTAGTTTCCCCCAAGTATCCTTTTGTTGTTCCAGGAAACTGTCCAGGATGTGACATCTCTTCTTCATGTCTCCTTAGGCTCCTCTTTTCTGTGATAGTTTTCCGACTTTCTTTATTGTTTGTGACTTTGGCAGTGTTGAGGAATACTAGGTGACCTCTGTGTTTTTCTCATGGGTAGACTGGGGTGATAGGTTTTGGGGAGGAAGGCCACAGAGGTGCAGTACCCTTTCATCACACCCTTCCTCGACCCCCTACTCCCCTACCCTCCTCATTGAAAGCCAGTCATGAAATTCAGCCCATTCTAGGGGTAGGAAGTTACCTTCCCCATCCTTGAAGGGGCTATATCTTTTATAAATTATTTAGGATGCTTTAGTAAGAAAGAGTTGTCTGTCTGTTCCCATTTATATCAGTAGAGACTTAAAGGTATTGGTTATAATCTAATTTTGTTGTTATTCTCTTTCCTCCCCTGCCCCAATTAATCCTGGCCCTGGCCATTGGGAGCTCCTTCAGGTTGGCCTTGGGCATTCTGAACAACATGTAGCACCACATATATGAACTTTCTTTTCCCCTTAGCATTTCTTGTCACTGCAAGGTGCTCCAGGCTCATCTTCTCTATTCCCTGTCTGAGTCCTAGAATGAGCTATTTTTCAAGCAGCGCTGGCTCTTGTTATTGGTGTCTGAAGCCAGTATCTAGGTGCCAGGTCTCATCCTCTCTGTCAGTCACACATTCCACTCAACCAGTCCCAATGGACACCCACACCTGCTCCTAGTCTGTTGCTCCAACATTCTCCCTCCATCCACAGCGAAGTCAGTGGGGGCTGCCCAGCAAGCCTTTTGTTGTGCTGGCTAGAACGCTCTTCCTCTTCCTCATCTGGTGGATATCTGCTCTTCCCATAAGGCTCCACTTCAAATCCCTCCTTCATGAAGCCTTTCCCAAACTCCTGGTCGATACCTCACAGCCCTCTGAAGGATGAGGTGGTAAGTTACCTGAAGAAACGCTATGTCATATTTATACTTTCATATCCCTAAATTCAGCAGCTAGGATATGGCAAACCAAATGGTTTTGCTTAGTGAATATTACCTGACTAGGTTAAGATGAGCATAAAATGCACTTTTTAGGGAATATCAGGGAAAGAAAAACACACATACACATCCACAACCAAACAAAAACTCCTCCTATAGAAGACTTATGCCTAAGGGGCCCTTCTTGGCCTTCTACCTGAAGATGTCCTGTGATAATCCTAGCAAGAACTCTGTAACCTTAGGGTTCTCATCCCTCAAAATAGAGCCTGTCTGTTCCTAGGTTGTGTGCATGTTCAAAGATAAGAACCACTTAAATAAAACATGCCACAAAGAAACTCACGTGGCCATCCCAAGTCAGGAAACCTCAATATGGAACAGGCAGGGCTCGTGTTCCAATGACCTGATTAATCATGCAGCATAGATATTGTCCTGGATCGCTTATCCCCTAACTCTGGCACTCCATCTAGTGCCTAGGTGCTGGGGATGCAAATATAACAGGTGAGCATGGACTAAACTACACAATGGGATGCTGGGAAATGTGTCCCAACACTGGATGAGCCTCTGAAAGAACTGAGGATGTCAGAAGCAGGTAATTCTGGGCCAAGAAAGGGCAAAATCTTTGGCACTGGGTAGAGAGGCCCCTTGTCTCATGCTAGGGTTGGGAAGCTTTAAGACATATAAAAGGCTAGAGTTGTTCCCATGAGAGGTTAGGGTATGCATCATAAAGGGGCAGGCTAGCACCTGATGTCCCCCTGACAGTGATATGAACAGCACAAAGAGACAGTCCATGTCAGGAGGAGCAGCCCCCACAGTGGAGGCTGCTGTAGCCTCTGGGTGATGTCAATGCCCTTCCCACAGCTCCCAGGGCCCCCGGCATTCACCTGTAGCTGCTGACAGCTGCAGGCATACTGCCAGCTCCCATCTGCTGCCCAAGGCTCTCTCCTCTGCCACCACAGGAGTATAATCTGGAGGCTTTTATTTCCTGCATGGGCAACCCTCAACCACAGGGTGACAGGAGCCACAGGACAGATGCCCTTGCCTCTGTCTTGAGAAGGGTGATTTTTAAGGGATATTGTCAGCTGGCTTCTCAGAGGGCCCACATTCTAAACAATGCTGTTCTTATTGTTGTTAGGTGCCGTTGAGTCAAGTCTGACTCATAGTGATCCTCATAGGGTTTTCAATGGCTGCTTGTTTTCAGGATTGTTTTGGGAGGGGGCTGCTATGTCTTTCTCCCATTTTTTGTGGTGCTGGGGATCGAACCCAGGGCCTCAGAGAGTGCACAGAGGTACTCTAACAACTAAGCAAAACCTCAGCCCTGCTGTTCTTATTAATGCACTCTTATTAGCACTTCTATCTTCTCTGCTTACATTACTAACTTGGTTATCTGTACCTTGTTTCTCCTCTTGTGGGTTTTATTTATTTTTATTATTTATTTATTTTTTGGTAGGGGGAAGGTTGCTGAGGATTGAACTCAAGGCCTCATGCACACTAGGTAAGTACTCTATCACTGAGCTACACCCCCAGTCCCTGGTTGTCTGTACTTGCTAAGATCGCTTCCTAAAACTTCCTCTACCAAGTCCTCGTTTCACCATCTGCTTTAAGGAAAACCTACATGAAGATCTGCTGTCAGGGTAGGTGGGAAGGCCTTGAAAACAGGTAGCAATGAGGTTGCTGGGTTAGGCAGCTAGGCAAGAAGGATTGGAGACAGCCTGCTCTTGGAGAACCCACCTGAAATGCCCTGACTCTGAGAAGCAATTTTCCTGCAAACAGCAGCCTCTGGCCACACAAAGTGAACCAGGTCTGAGGCTGCTCCCCATAGGACTCCTGACCGGAGCACACCCTCCTGTCCTTTTTGGCTGAGTCCACCTATCATCTCAGCAATGCACACCTGTTCAGGCATTCACCATCACAACAAAGCCCACACAACCCTCTGCCAAGAGACCCCTGCATCTTGCTTCCTTCTTCTAGGACCTGGATCTTGGCTCCATGATGTTATCAGCATATCTTCCTGGACTCCCTATCTTTATCCTAACATCTGGGATGTGTGTGCTCCTGGACTGTGGGGGGCCCCATGCCATTTCCATCATCTTCTAAGTGCTGGTGTTTCATAGTTGGTTTACTGATCTCAAACTCCACCCCACCTCTGCTCTCCATGCCCAACCAACTCCGTTTGAAGGACGTTCAAGACCAGTACATCAGAAGCTGAGTTTCTGGAAGTGATCATGCCTGATTCATCTTAGTACCATCAGGTGAGAACACTATACTTTTGTACAGATGTTTGATTGTCTATGCTGCGCATAGCAAGTTAAAATGCTCACTAATATGCTCAGATCTTGATATCTTAAAAGTCATTCTCAAATAAATACTTAAATAAATAAATCAGGGCTCCTTAGAGAAATGATTGATTATAGGGCTGGAGTAAGGAAAGTATTAGATGAGATTTGAATGAAAGTAAGGAAGTGCTAAGAAAAACAACTGTGGCATCCAATTATGCCAGATCTTGGAAGCTAAGCAGGGTAGGACCTGGTTACTACTTGGATGGGAGACCGCATGGGAACACCAGCTACTGTAGGCTTGGGAGAAGGACCTGGAAACCCACTCCCCAAAAACAATCAGCCATTGAAAACCCTATGAATAGCAGAGAAGCATGACAATAGTGTTTTGTCTGTTGTACATAGGGTCGCTATGAGTTGGACACTGACTCAACGGTACCTAACAACAAGAAAAACAACATGGAGTTTCACATCAGAAGTGTTCAGAAGCTACCCTGAGAGAGCTCCCAATGGCCAAAGCTAGAAGTACATGCACAAAAAAGGCACTGGTGATATTTATTTTTTTCATCTAATACTATCTTTATGTCCATACTGATATAATTAAATAACTGAATAAATACATGGGAGTGACATCATTTCCTTACAGAAGAATTTTAATAAGAGGAAATAAGAAGAGAAAATTCACCATTATAACACCACATACTAATTACAGCAGGCACAATTTACCAAAGTTGCTAAAATTAGTGGGACGAGTTTAATGAGAAACAGGATAATCTGCATGGTCTCGAGGTATCTTTCTCCTAATAAATTAATTACAAAGAGAAAAATAGTAACTTTAAAGAAATTTTCCAGATACCACCTTAACCATGTGATTGAGCATCACCTGTGATGAGTCACAACGTCCCATATTCCCTGACATGCACTGAGGAGGGTATAGTACTTCATTTCCATGAGATTCCTCTCCAAAATGTATAGCATTAATCTGATCATGAAAAACCCCAGGCAAATCCAAATTGAGGCCAGTCTTCAAAATAACTGACCAGTACTCTTTGAAAGGATTAACATCAAGACAAGGAAAGACTGAGAAAGTCGTGGATTAAAGGGCACAAAGATAACCTGACAACTAAATGTAATGTAGGAGCCCAGATTAGATCCTAGAATCAAAAATGGATGTCGTATTAAAAACTGGTGAACTCCAAATGAAGCCCATACTTTAGTTAAGCATTGTTCTAAGGTTAATTTCTTAGTTTTGATATGGGTACAATGGTTGGGCAAGATGTGAATATTAGGGAAACCTGAGTGAAGAACAAATGGACACTCTTTGCATGACTTTTGCAACTCCAAACTTAAAATTAGTTAAAAGTCAAAAAGGTTTTTTTTATTAAAGTGATTTTTTATTAAATTTTTTAAATTAAAATGATAAATGTCCTATAGGCTCATTTCAGTGTTAAAAAAGTTAGTAAAATATAAAGATCTGTAAGATCTTGAGAGTCTTACCAAGGCAGGAAACAGCCTTGTAACAAAGAGAAAAGGATTTTGGAACCAAAGAATCCACAAAAAATAAGAGGTTCTCAGCTAAGGTGATTATAGTGTGGTTGGAGAATGATGGGGACAGCTAAGCCTACCCAGCATTTAGCTAACATTACCTAGCATGCCAGGAACTTTTCTAAGTGCTTCACATACTGAGAAATGGGATGGATTTGATGTACTACATATAGAAATACAGTCATCCAAACCTGTGACTACCAGAGTAGGAGGAATCAAGAAGAAGGGCAATCCAGGATGACTCCTAAGTTTCTCATTTGAGCAACTGGCTGTGTGTGGTAAGACCACTCATCAGAGCAGAAAAGAAAATAGATTTGGTGGGAAGGGGGAAGAGAAGCAGTTCTGTTTGGGGCAGATTGGTGGCAAGGTGGCTGTGGGACATCTATGTGGGGATGTCTGGAAGGGAGTTAAAAATGACTTTGACAGTTTCAAAGAGAATGTTGTTTTGGAGATATCAATTTGAGACCAATTATGGTTGAGGTGACAGTTGAAAATGTAGGATTGGATGGAATCACCCAGGAAGTAGGTGTAAGAGAAGGGCCAAGATGAAAGACCTGGAAACCCCAATCATGAGGGAAGAAGAGCATATGAAGAAGATGGAGAAGTAGATGTCAGCAGATGAGAACCAGGAGAGCCCGAGGGCACAGAAATTACCTGTCTGAGGAAAGGGACAAGAGGTTCAGTTAAAAGCCAGCAGAAGAGGAAATGTGAATTGCCTATGCTTATCTTGGCAGGAAAAGTTAATGGCAAGATGGGGAGACGGCCAGCTGTACTGTGGAAGGGAATGGCTAGCCATGGGGAAGCAGATACAGTGAGTGCCAAATACTCTTTTGAGAAACTTGGCCAAGGAAGAAAGAAGATAGAAAAATAGCCACAGGGGAACTCCAAGTCATGTGGTCACTCTAAACTGTGTCTCCAGACTGATTCCTTTAAGAAGCTTCTAAGATATAGTTTTTGCTGCAAACTGGTTCTCTCTACTTGGATATACTGCCTGTGGGTTTTGAATGTGTATGTCCAGCCTCATGTAGGTCTAAAATTAAGTTTACAAAAGAAGTATGACCTCTGTAAGTGAATCACCTTTTTGGACGTGAATGTTGAAATCTGAAATAATCTAATCCGGTTGTACGTGATGCCTGACTTGGGCTGCACAGATGTGACACTGGGCTGCTTTGTAACCATTCCTGGAGGCAAGATTACTCCATGACCATATTCCATTACTTTGTGGACATGTTCCACCCTTGCTTTGAAAGCCTAGCACAGAATATTTTAAGACAGTTTCAGACCCTGATTAGAAACTCACTGGAGGGGCTAACAGCTGCAGTCACTGGGAGAGATGCGCGATGAGGCTCACAGCTTCTCCGTGACTACATGTGCCAAAGCTTGTCATTTCCATTTTGTGTTCAGTTGGAGTTTACAACCTTTAAATATTAATACTCATTAATATTGATGTTGGAGTACCAAATCAGTTTAGCTTCCTAGAAATTACTAGATTTTATATTAGCCATTCATTCATTCAATGTACATTGATTAAGTGCTAGGCAACATGTGCTAGGCAACCTGACAGTGTTGGGGAAGCTTGGAAAAATAAATAAGACATGGTTCTCGACCTCAGGAAGGCCACATGCATTTACATAAACAGCTATAAGCAACAGGGAAAGTCTTATAATGAGGCAGCTATGTATACATATATGTATGTATATGCAGATATAATACTTATATAGGTTGAGTGTCTTTTATTCAAATTGCTTGGGACCTGATGTGTTTGAGATTTCAGAATTTTTCAGATTTTGGAATATTTGCATACACATAATGAAACATGTTAGGGATGGGACTCAAGTCTAAATACAAAATTCTTTTGTGGTTTATACACATTTGTGACACTAATACACAGCCTAAATGTAGTTTTATATAATATTTTTAGTGCATCTGTGTTTTGACTGTGACTCACCACATCTGGTCAAGGTATGGAATTTTCTACTTGTATCAGTATTTGAAAAGTTTCAGATTTTGAAGCAATTCAGGTTTTCAGGTTAGTGATGCTCAATCTGTACATATGTGATGTGGTGGGATAAATATATATGCACAGAGGCATGCACATACACACATATATACACATAAACACATACGTATTTATATATGGAAAGTGCCAAAAAATGCATATACACCCGAGGACAAAATTTCCCATTTTGCTCTTTTAAGAATGAGTCATATGCTTGTTCTGATGTGATGTTGTTGTTGTTAGGTGCTGTCGAGTCATGTCTGACTCATAGCGACCCTCCTAGAGTTTTCAATGGCTGATTGTTTCGGGATTGCCTCGGGAGCGGATTGTCATGTCCTTCTCTCATTTTTGCAGTGCTGGGAATCAAACTTGGGACCTCAGAGACTGCAGAGCATCACTCTACCAACTGAGCTAAATCCCAGCCCTGTGTTCTGATATGATAGTAGAAATATAATACAGAACGTCATATTGCACATTGCTAACGTAACTCAATTCAATTTCAAAAAGTGATATATACACAACATCGCTTAAGACATGTATACACCTCAGAAAACTAAAATAGAACTGCCATGTGATGCAGCTATACCACTATTGGGAATATACCCAAAGGGACACAAGTTATCATACCACAGAGACACCTGCATCTCTATACTGAATGCAGCACTCTTCACAACAGCAAGGATATGGAACCAACCAAGGTGCCCATCAACAGAGGACTGGATAAAAAAAAGCTGTGGTACATATAAACAATGGAATATTACTGATCAATACAATAATGAAATGTTATTGGCAGCAAAATATATGGAACTGGAGAATATCATCTTAAGTGAATGAACACAAGCTCAAAAAGAGAAATACCATATGTTCTCACATGTGGAAACTCAATCCTACTTAAAGGAAGAAAATATCCTATACATAAGTTGATACATATAAATGTACAGTTATACTCAGTGAAGAAGGGACAATATAAAGAATAGTAAGGAGGGTGGGAACTAGCAAAAGGAATCAAAGATGGCAGAAGGTGGAATCAGGAGGAGAATCAATGTAGAGGGATAAAGGGGGAGAGGATAATCTCAATGTAAATGATGCAACTTCAAGAGTACATGGGAAAAATAGGAGAACACAACCCAAAATGTGCATATGAGTTTTACTACGTATTAGTCAAAAGATTCCACAAACATTATAAGTTGATAAAAGTGTAACCAAAAGTGGTGTAATAGTTGCATAATGGAAAAAGCTAATGCGATGTTACTCCGTACACCACCAATATTTACCAATAAAGGGAGAGGAAAAAAAGATGCATATACATCTTTTTGGCACCACTGTTGTATTTGTGTATGTGTCCCCTTAGATATACAGAAGGGATGAACATAGTAAATGATTCTTTCTTGATGTGACTGTATCGTATGGGGTATTAAGAGAGGCATGTGAAATTAGAAAGATGAGTAATAATGTGTCCCCTGGTAGATAAGGGGCTAAGGTTTAGCTCAGTTGGTAAAGCACTGCTCCACACTTTCTGAGCACCCAGGTTTGATCCTCAGTACTGCAAAAATGGGAGAAGGATGTGGCAGTCCACTCCCAAGAAACAATCCTGAAACAATCAGCCATTGAAAACCCTATGAGTGTTGTTATGAGTTGGACCCAACTCAACAGCATCCAACAACTACTAGCAGATAAAGGCTGAAGAGGGGTCTTAGAGATGGAAGAGCAAAGTCTTCAAGTATGAATAGGCATGGCATATGTAATAATGTAGCGATGACATAACAATAGTAAAACCTGCAATGAAAGACACTTCTTGGTCATTTAGTAGGTGTCAGGCACTTATCTAGGAACTTCATGTACTGACACAGTGCAAGAGCCACCTGTGGGAGTGGCTGGAGGGGAGGCTGCAAAGACCTGCTGGTGGGATGATGAGAGGTTCTGAATGTTGCACAAAAGGATTTGGATGAGGTCTGGCAGGATGATGTCCAGCTTCAAGTCAGGACTGGCAAGATTTGTGATTTAACAAGGTTTCTCAGCAAACTGTGTAGGTCACAGACCAGAAGGGGTGAAAGCGGTGTGTGTGTGAAGATATGCATTTGGAAGCATTTTCAATAGTTCAGACAAGAATGAACCAGATGAGTGAAAATGGCAGGGTGGATGGATTCAGGAGAGATCTTTGAGCAAGAAGAAATGGGTCTTGTTGACCTCTGTCCATGGGGGTGTCTGGCAAGGAGTAGGAGAAGGGCTTCTGTTCATTCAGAATGGAAGAGGGGATGAATTCAGGCTAAGGTGTACCAGGGGCTGGTGGCTGTGGGGCAGCTAAGCACTGGCGTTAGAACTGAAGGGTGAGGTTTGGGCCAGACAGAAAAGACAGCCAGTAGGAGGAAACTCACCTTCATTCAAGCTGAATTTATCCTTTCCATACTAAGATTACCCCATCAATTCTCTTTCCCTTCCTCTTTGGTCTTATGAACAGCTCTTTTTCCATATGAACAGCTATGAAGTGACTCCCAGGTACATACCATGGCCACAGAGGCAACACATGTACCACAGAGAGGTACACATGGAGACTGAGAGCACATGTGGGGACCACACACACAGGTCCACAGATAAAAGAGGAACATACATAGGTTCTCAGAGCACAAAAGAACATGTACATGTCCAGAGACAGCAGACATATGTGCACACTTCTGTAGGTGACAGCAGGTCCATAGATCACAGAGGGACACACACATCTCCCTGGATGACAGAAGTTTAAAAACCCACACTTGCACACATGTAAATACACCTAGAGGCCACAAGCACACAATTTCTGAGAGAGGGTGAAGTGCTTTGCAGTTATTCAGTGGGGTCTTTTCATGGACCCAGCTGAGGGCTCTCAGTTGCCAGGGGAGCAGGCCCATCTGGTCACTGACCCTCCCTCTGCATTTCCTTCATGTAGAACAGATCCCAGGTGGCCTTCTGAAGCCCTCACTGCTCTGCCTTCCCACTTGGCACATTCCAAGTCCCTTTCCAGGTGAGCCACTGGGACCTGAGAATGACTTTTAGCTAGGACCAAGCAGTCACCCATGCGACACTCAACTCTCTGCCTACCAAAGAGCTTCTGCAAGACTTGTCCATCATATAAATCTTCAGCCAGGTCTTTGACAATGATTCTTTCTCCAACCAACACATCATTGATCCAGTCGATTAGGACCTACAGAGAGAAAGAGCAAGAATAAGAGATGAGTCATGGGATATTTCCTTAGAGACCATCTCTCTCATCCTGGACAATTAAAATCGAAGTGAATTTCCGATTTTCAAAGCAGCAGAGTGGTCACAGGACCAGTGTGTAGACAGCGGGTGTGAGTGGAACCCCAATGACCCTGTGCATTTTTAGATGTGAGCCCTTCCAGCGCTGGAAGTACCATTGTCCCTGCTGGTCTCTTCTGGCCCCCATCAGGCCTTCCCTGATGGTAAGTGTTATGGGTTGACAATAAAATGTCCCTCATAGGCTCATGTGTTTGAACACTTGGTCCTCAACTGATGGTGGTACTTTGGGAGGTTGTGGAAACTTTAGGAGGTGGGACCTAGCTGGAGGATCTACATGGTGGGGGACAGGAGGTAGGGACTTGGGAGTATAGTATCCCTAGTCCCATCCTATAAGCTTTCTCTGCTTCCTGTCTGCCATGATGTGAACAGCTGTCCCCCACCACAGTCTCCCGCCACCATGACGCTCTGCCCAAGCACATGGGGATCCTCTGAAACCCTGAACCAAAATAAATCTTCTTCCTTAAGTTGTTTCTGTCAGGTATTTTGGTCACAATGGTGCAAAAGTAACTAATACAGCAAGCAAAAGTCTTGGAGTGAGTGGGCTTTGTGCTAGGCAAGGTCCTGGGCTCTGGAGTTAGGTAAATGGGTTAAAGTCTCAGCTCTACTCACTAGCTTGTTTGTGTACCACTGTCATCTATGAATGTGTGTGTGCACATCAGCTTGTTTGTACACCACTGTCATCTGTGAATGTGTGTGTATGCACATGCCTGTGTTGCTCAGATGTCTGTGAATGCATGTGTGCTTCTGCTCCTCTGAGCCTCTGGCTTTGAATCTCTAAAGCTGAAGATGAAAGCACCTCCTTTGTTAGGTGGTTGAAGAGAGTCACCTATGATGAGGGCCAAACCCTCAATTAAAGGCAGATCTTAAGGAACAAAGCAGCCTCCCATTAGGACACCTGGCCAGGTGGGTATTGTCACCCTCGTGCTCACGACGGTTAATCAGCATGGAAGGAAACAGGTTTTCCAAGGTCTCAGTGCTCTTGGTGTAAGGACAGGAGTGGATCCTTGGACAGCTTCCTCTACAGCCTGAGCTGCTCTGCCCTGAGCCTCCTCGGGGGCAGCACAGTCTTTAATGTGCCTCTGCAGCTGCCTCCAGCTGAAGCCTGTGTGCACCAGCCATCGAGTGGAGGCCTATGGGTGGCGTCATGTTTACTGAACCAGAGGACATGCCCGAGAGATGCATGTCATCACCTCTGCTTTCAGGTTGGCTTGTGTGTTGCCTTTGTTTTTTAGTTTTCCTTTTTCATTAACATATTACTTATATATAACCAAATTAACCAGTTTTAAGTACAAGGGTATGTCTGCATTTGAACTGCTTGCTGTTCGAACATTTTGGTCCTTGATCAGTGTTTTCGAGAGAATTCTGGTTCAGTGCTCAGCCACTTGGCTGGCACTGGGCCACCGTGCTAAAACCTGTTTTAGATGCCACACTTACCCGTCATACTTCCAGGTAAAACAAAAGGGAAAGTGTTACTTTACACATCAATTTTAAGCAGTAAAGACCTGTCCTGGTGCTGTGTTCATGATTTTTTTTTTTTTTAACATATACCATACTGTCATCATGGCACCCAAGAAAATTTCTAGTGCTAAAAGTGAAGGAATGAGAAAAACAGAACAATTTTAAAAAGAACTTATTCCTAAGTATCTGAGTGGCACACGTGTATCTGAATTAGCCAGTCAGTATGGTGTTAACACCAATAAATCCACTTACATTATTTCTTATGGGAAAAAAGTGCTAAGCACTAGAACTGACTGGCACCCAAGCAGGCTTCCAGAATGGATTGCAGTTGTGTGCCAAGGTACCAATATATACACCGCTGAGTTCTGGTTATTGCACACAGGTGTGTGACCTCTACCACAAATCAGATCCAGAACAGGTCCCTCATGGTAAGAGCTGACAATGGAGCTGGGGGGCTTCACAGCACATTGTTTTGTCTCAAGATCATGGTCATTATTGAACACCTACTCTGTACCTGGCATGGCCTACATCCAACAGTGGTAAGACCAAGTCTGTTCTGGAAAAACTTGTGTATCTGTGTGGGAGAATTGGTCAACTAAAGGATTGCCATATAAAGGGTTCTAGTTCTGAGGATGAGGAGCACATGAATAGGAGAGTGGAGGGACGGCAGGCAGCAGGAATGAGTGGAGACTTCCGGACAGGCATGTGTTTGAGGAGCCTTGGAAAAGAAGACCAGGGGCTGACCAGGAAAATTAGGATTTCAAGGTGGCCAAAGCGGCCTAGATCTAGAAACCAAACCTTCCCCTATCAATGAGGAGGTGGCCTTCAGGGCAATGCTGTGCCTTTGGCTGGCATCCCAGAGCTTGGGCCTTCACACAGCAATGTTTGTCTTCAATGTTCCTCTCCTGTAAATTGGGCCCAGGTGGGTCTGGGACATCAGTGCTGATGCCTGAGCATGCAGAGCCCACTTTGACCATGTCTCCCCATCAGAGGTTTCAGGTGATAAGCAACGTGGCCCACTCCAGCATGGTGAGGCCCTCACAGGGCTAGGCCCTCTGTAGTACCTGTGCTTGCAGACTTAGCACCCCTGGAGAGGTCCCATGGGAGGCAGAGCCTCAACTCACAGCTGTCCTTCCTGCTCCCTGCATAGCAAAGTGAGAGCTCAGGGTCCTCCTGGGCCAGGGCAGCCATCCATGGGTGCAGCACAGATAGAATCAGGAGAGGGTCAGATACAAGCATTCACAGCCCAGCCTACTTGTGGTCTCAGATGATGGCCTTGGAGGTAAGGGATTGGATGGCCCCCAGCTCAGCTCACCTTCTTTCTGCTAGTTACTCATACTCTCGAGCAAGGCACAGAATTAGGCAGGAAACAGAAGGGACATTCATACATCTCCTCTGAGAAGACTGTGCTCAGCCCTCCTGTCCTTCATGACATTGCCCAGATCTCACATGCCTTTGTCCACTGAGGAAGCCTCAATTATGGAGGCAGTACTCTCATTCTACTTTTGAACAGCCTCGCTGCCTCTGGGATTCCTACCCTCCCTTCTTTGTCTTTCTTCCCTTCTATCCAATGTTTACTAAAGACTGGCTATATATGACGTCCTGTGCTAGATCTTGGGGATAGAGGGCACAATGGTGGGTTAAAAAAAAAAAAAAAAAAAAAAGCCTGTCTCTTAACCCCAGGAAGGACAGAGAGAACTATATGGGTAGCTGTAATATCATGTGGAGATGACAATGACAGAATTAAAGACAAGGGTCCATTGCAGCACAGAGAGGCTGAGCCATAGCATTGGCAATAGAGAAGCCTTCCTGGAGGAAGTGGCTGTGCTTTGATTCTCCAATGAAGAGCAGCTAGAGGCATTCTAGATGGAGGGACTGGGTAAACCAGTGGTCATAGTATTGGTCTGTGGCCTATAGGAACGGGGCCACACAACAGGAGGTGATCAGCGGGCAAGCAAGTGAAGCTTCATCTATATTTATAGCTGCTCCCCACTGGCTCATATCCCAAAAAACATCCCTCTTCACCATCCCCACTCCACCCTCCACTCCTAGATCTGTGGAAAAATGTCTTCCACAAAATGGTTTCTTGGTGCCAAAAAGGTTGGGGACCACTGGTGTAAACAAAGGCTAGGAGGCAGGAAGCTCTATAAGCAAGTCTGACCTGGGGTCCCTGTATTGCCAAGCAAGGGGTGATTTGAGTTTGAAAACAGGGCTAAAGAATATCACTCTCCAGTAGATGAGAAACTACAGATAGGCTTTGAGCAGGAAAATGATATATTCAGATTTGTGCTGTGAATGATCACCTGTCTTTTTGTCTTAAGTGCAGCTTGGTAAAGTTGAAGAGGAAGGACACAGACCATGGAACAACAAGGGAGAAGAAGTGAATAGTTTGGGAGGAGTGAGCACATGCCGGCCTCTGTGCCTGGTATGTGATTCACATAATCTCATTTATTACTATTTGAATTCCATCTCCTCCACTCAGCTAAGACCATAAACCATTTGGCTTTTCTGAAACTCAGTTTCCTCACCTGGAAAATGGGGGTGACACTAATTCCTACTTCACAAGGTACTTTTGAAGGTCCTTGACAAAAGCCACAGAAGACTTTGTCAGCTCTCCAATCCTGGCCCATGTGAGCTCATTTATCCTGACTGCTAGGGCATTTATGATGGACATCATTCATTGGGCACTGTCATTCACCACTTTTTCCTCAGTTTAGATGTCCATCTACACAACCATGAGCTGCCCAAGGGCAGGGACTGCTGTGACTTTATATTCTCTCTGTAGTGGCCCTTGTGGTGGCTGCACAGAACTAATGGTCTATAGATACCTGCTGAGTCCAGGAGGCTCCTAGAGTCCCTGCTAATCTCTTCTTACCTTCATCAGTTCTTGAAGTTTGGGGTCACTGCGTGAGTTTGGATCCACCATTGTCCTCACTTCATTCTCCTCTATAAAAAGAAAAGGAGTTGAGTGTGGCAGATGCATTGACAGCACTAAGCTAATCCAGAGGCAAGAGGCACAGTTACCTAGCATGGTGTCCTCAGGGTCCAGCTCAAAGGGGATGGGGCTGAGCGGCAGGTTGATGGCGTTCATTCCCTCCTCCTGGAGCTCTGACACTGGAAGATAAGGAAGAACCCGGTCACTTTTTGGCTCACTGGTGACAGGGCAGTCAGAACTCTGCAACACGTGTTCAGTACTGATACTGAGGAAACCCCACAAAGGCTAGAGAACAGCTGTTACTCAGCCTGTGATTGAGTCACAGCTTTTCTTTACTCAAAGGGCCTAATTGTCACCTTATTCTCACCTCTTCTGCCCATCACTTCCTTTGCTTTCCCGAGAAATAGGGAGGTCTCACAAATGCAGAAATCTACCTCCTGTCCAAAGAGATGGTTACATAAACAGGAGTGGGATTGGCACTGACTTCTTTCTGAGGTCTGTGTCTTTTACCTCCTGCCTGCCTCTCCTTCCAGGGCCCACTGCATGCTGAGAAACTGCTTGTGTCCTGGACAAAGGCGGTCACCAATTTCAAGACGTGTTTATATTGTGGGCCTTTCCTAGCCCTCCTGTACTTCTCTTCTGGGCTGGCTTCTCTGAGACACTCTCCCGATTTCCCACTCTCCCTCCAGCACCCAACCCCAGCAGCTGAGGGAAAACACCTCTGTTCCAGCCTCTTTCTGGGCTCTGGCCGGGGCCCTTCTGCTCTAATAAGCTGTAGGGCCAGGCACCTCCCATCTCTAGGTCTTTTTCTTCTGCTGAAAATGAAGAGCTCCACCAGATGACCACTAAGTTCTTTCTGCTTTTCATAGCCTGTTGTTGTTAGGTGCTGTTGAGTTGGGTCCCACTCACAGCTACCCTATGTAGGGTTCTCAATGGCTGACTGTTCTGAGATTACTTTGGGAGTGGGTTGTCACATCCTTCTCCCATTTTTGCAGTGCTAGGGATTGCACTCAGGGCCTCAAAGAATTCAGAGCAGCATTCTACCAACGGAGCTAAGCCCCAGCCCCCTTTCATAACCTAGAAACCTACAATTCCATTTTCCTCCAGAAACATTAAAAAGGGTCAATGGCCAGTAGACACTCCCAGCTTCCTCTCCTCCAAGCACCAACCCCCGACGTGGAGACTTTGTAAAAAAAAAATTCCTACCACCAAACCGGTTGTGCACTGAGCACTTGGTGTATGCTGACCTTGGATTACCCCTCCTAAAAGCAGCGACTTCCACTCCCTTACTTTTCGCCAATTAGGCACAGAAGGACCACTTTTTCTGAAGGCGGTGGTCACCAAGAGGTTCTTAAGCAGCTAATACAGCAGCTGCAATCAACTGTAATAAAAGCAACGGCCCATCTTTCCATTTTATTTTTTTTATTGACTCTGGCCTCCCTGATTGCCAGCATAGACTTGCAAGAACTCTTAAGCACAAGGCAGCCGCTTACAAAGAGTCCTTTCACATCAACATACTCACTGATAGTTGCAGTTGGCTAGGGAATGAGCCTGCCTCACAAAGTGAAACAGACGCTAACTTAAAGAGACACACTCGCATTAGAAGTTGATGTTTAGTCTCTTCGTGGGCTGTTGACATTTGTGTGGGACATCATCCAGGCACTGTCTTGAATCTCCAAATTTGGACACCCACCATTCTATAGAATTCTCCTCCATAAAATATAGCAGTAAAATATGGGTGACACCTTCAAAGCTTCAATGATTTGTGAAGTATAGGATTGTATGTGTTTTCTAGCTAGATACAACTTATTCCTTAGACTTGTGTAACTTCTAATATTTTCTCTAGATCTAGCAGTCTGCTTTCCTTTCCAGGCTACTTCTCACAACGAAGCACAGCTTTTATTCCTCAGTAGGCATTGCTACACATGGCACGGGCAGTAGAAATAAAGTCATGGTTCACTATGGATGTAAGGCTGAGCTTCCTGGCTGCTAAAAAAAAAAAAACTTGCTGTTGCTTGGGGCCTTCTCTCCACTAGCTGTGTTCTCCCCCTAGGTCTGCGCTGTCTTGTCCAGCAATTGATAGCCATAGGAGCTACTTAAACTTTAGTGAATTACATATTTAGTTTTCCTTAGTTGCACCAACCACATTTGAAGTGTTCAATGGCTCGCATGTAGTTGGTGCCTACTGTCCCTTACAGCATAGACAGAGAACATTTCCAATATTAGAGGAGGTTCAGTTGGGTGCTGTGGTCCTGGGGATCCCATTTATTTAAATCTGAGGGTCATCACATTTAAACTTCCAGCCCAAGCTGACCTGGTGCTCAGAGCTTAGGGATCTAATTGCTGTGTAAGTTTCTTGGTCGAGATCTCAAATTTTGACTCCAAAATGGAGCTTGTGATTTTCAACACCCTCATGCCAAAAAACAAATCCATTCTTTTCTTATTCTTATACTCAGTAGACGGCACCACTGTTTACATAACAGTTTGACCCCAAATCCAAAGAATCACTGTTAAGTTCTCCTTTTCCCTCACTTTTTACATCTAATACCTTGGCAAGTTTTCTAGGCTCCACCTCCAAGCCAGGACCTGAGTCCAACCACTTCCCACCATCTCCAGAATTATCTTCCATCTCACTCACCAGAAACTCCTCCTAATTGACCTACTAATTTCTCCTACATTTTCCTACCTCCACCTATTTGCCACAATGCAGCCAAAAAGTTCTATAAAATGTAAATAGGATCATCTATTCTCTCCCTTTAAATTTTCTTGTATCTTCTCATTAAGCTCAGAGCAAACCCTAACTCCTTACCATGACTTCGAAGACCCTCTGACCAGCCCTCTGCCTCCCTCTCCTGTTTTACTTCCTCCTTAGAACCCATCACTCTCAAAAGTTATTATTCACTAATGTTACTTATCTCCCTCTACCAGAATGTAAGTGAGATGAGGACTGCTATTTTTAGTCTTCTGTTCACTATTAGATTCCCAAAGAGGCCAAGATGGTACAGTGCTTAGGAGCCAGACTGCCTAGATTCAAATTCAAGATCTGCCAGTTTATAGCTATGTGACCTCGGACACGTTCACCAGTGTGTCTCAGTTTCCTCATCTGCAAAATGGGAGTGATAATATTGCCAACCTTCTAGGGTTGTTGGGAAGATTAAACGAGTTACTGTAGGTATTCAGAAGAGTGCTTGTTACCTCGTAAGAGCTCTGTAAATATACCCTTTTATGACTGTTAGTTAAAATGATACCTCAAGCATAGTATGCACTCAAGAAATATTTGTTGAATAAATAATCCAAACTGCTTAGAGCACCCTTCATCTGCACAGGTTATGTGTGGAAGCAGAATTTGCAAAAGTAGTTTCTGGGATGGAATAGATTTCACCTTGTCCTCAAGAAAAAAAAGTGCATTTCCATCTTAGCCTGACTTTGTGTGTGTGTGTACATTTCTGGGCCAGAATTCCCAGCGTGCATTTTGTAAGGGAAGGAAAGCCACATCTGTCCCAAGGTGCTTGTATAGCCAGAGTCAATTTGTAAACCTAGAAGTATTTAAACATCTCTAAGGTGTGAGTAGGAAAGCAATATTCACATCTAGGGCTCCTAAAGGTGGCTGTGAATGGGATCTCTCCCTGTGTGTAGCTCATTGTTAAAAATGTTTTCAGATAAAAGAAAAAAAAATCTGTAGTCGAAACCCTCCTACTGCCCTGCCTCTTTAATTCACACACAGAGACATAACAAACCCAAGAAGAAAGGCTGAGATATGTTTGCAATTGGAAATGTTTTTTTCAGGAAACGATTTGGTACAGGAACATCATTCCCATTCCATTAACTGCTGACTCCGAGCCAACTGTTTGTAAAAGTGAATATGCAAACTGCCCAGTTCAGCCCTGGCCCCCGCCCCATGGGGCCCCATTAGTGGCCACTTTCCCAAAACAGCCTGCCTGCTTTGGAGGTTTCATTTCTATTAAACCAGAGCAGGGCCCAGCAGAAGCCCCTTGCCAATCCCTGCGCTCAGGAAGACAAAGAGCTGCGATTGAATTTTCTCAGCACAGAATCTGAATATGATGTTTATCCCCTGAACCTCTTCTAACAGTCTAAAACTAGGTCTGAATGTGCAGCCCTCAGTGTCTCGCAGCGCCATTAGTCATAACTTAATAAACAGCTTAAATGCCTAGCTGAAGGTCGAGCTCAGGAAGGCAGAGAGATTGCTTGACTCCTGAATTGCTTACCCCGAGAAAGGGGGCTTTCATTTTCCAGGAAGCACACTCTGACGCTGAGTCCAGCTGTGTGGCAAAAAGTATACAGAAAGGACAAGGAGTGTGAAAGAGCTGGATGTGAATTCTACTGCCATTTTTATCAGCTAGATGACCTTACATAACTTAACCTCCCTGAAATTAGGTATAAAACAATTCTCTCTCAAACAAAAATAAAGCTGACATTGCTGATTTCTTCCTCAGTATTTATTCTTTCTACTGAAATAACCCTCATTTTGTTCCAGTCTATAACACTCCCCCTGTGCCTCAAGGTGAGATCCTGGTTGGTTTAAACTAATGATGTTGTTGTTGTTAGGTGCCTTTGAGTTGGTATCCGACTCATAGCGACCCTATGTACAACAGGCGAAACACTATTGTCAGTGCTTCTTTGCTGTTCACAGGGTTTTCAATGGCAGATTGATTTTTGGGAGTGGGTTGCTGGGTCTGTCTCCTAAGCCTACAGCACCTGGTGTTCCCTGGTGGTCTCCCATGCAAGTATTAACCAAGCCCGACCCTGCTTAGCTTCCAAGATCTGATGGGATCGGATGCCACAGGGCTACAGTTGCAGGCAAACTAATGATAAAGCTCTCAATCTCAGTAGCAGGGATCCTATAATACAATTCTAGGCAATGACCTCTGAGGAGAAATTTATAGGAGCTTCTAGGAATAATTTTCTTCCATTCCAAAGAGAATCTCAAGGAAGAGAAGGCATTTTTCTCTTTCCAATCATTATTGTTATTAGGATGTTATGCTTTGATTTGCTGCAGCCATTTTGTGGCTATGAGGGTACTGGACTAAGGTTGGCAGAGAGGAAAGAAAAGAAGAGGGTTCTTGTTGATACTGCTGGGTCACCCCTATCCAGGAGGAACCCCAGCTCTGTATGTCTTATTAGATAAAATATTCTTAGCTGGGTGCGGTGGCACATACCTGTAATCCCAGCAGCTCAGGAGGCAGAGGCAGGAGGATCACAAGTTTGAGACCAGTGGCAGTCTGTGTAATTTAGCGAGAACCTTCTCAAAAAGTAAAAAAAAAAAAAAAAAAAAAAAAGAACTGGGGGTGCAGCTCAGTGGTCCAGCACTTGCAAAGCATGCAAGCGCAAGGCCCTGGGTTCAACCCACAGTCTCCCCCCCCAAAAAAAAATTAAGCCAGAAGAATATATGTTCTGTGGGGCTTGGAGCCTAATCTCCCTGTTTCATGGAGAACAATACATGGGAACACCAAGATTATAAAGTTGATGGGTGAACACAGTAGGTCTGTAGTTTTTTCTCCCTCCTTTCCAGGAGGAACAGAATATCTACAGGATCTCTTATACCTTAGACCATGTATAGGGACTCAAAGAACACCAGGGGGAAACAAGGTACAAAGGTTTCTAAAAGCAAAAACGGTCCATTTACACAAGCCCAGTAATTTTAACTTTTCAACTAATAAGCATTACAGTGTACCTCCTCTGCAACAGACACCATGTCAGGTTTGGAGATTTGCCTCCACCTGCTCATAGGTTGGGGAGGGCAGGCCCGTGAACATAATGCTGCACTTGCAGAGGCAGATGGTAACTAGAGGGCTGTGTGAGCTTAGATAGAATGGGAGTAATTTTGGATGAGGAAGACTGGAAGGAAAAGAGAACATTTAAATGGAATCTTGAAAAACGTAAAATTTCATCCAATGCAGGTGCATCACAAAAAGCACATCTGTGTAAAAATAGCAAGGTGTGGAAAAACAGAGCAAGTGTTTCAAGAGTGGTGATCATGTCTGAACACAGGGAATATAGCAAGTGTAGAACAGGAAGGGGGAGAAAACTGGGGCAGATAAACAGATGGAGTCCAGAGAGTTAGGATCCTGAATTCAATCATAAAAAAAAAAGTAAAAAAAAAAAAAAAAAAAAAAAAAAAAAAAAAAAAAAAAAAAAAAAAAAAAAAAAAAAAAAAAAAAAAAAAAAAAAAAAAAAAAAAAAAAAAAAAAAAAAAAAAAAAAAAAAAAAAAAAAAAAAGCTCCTACACTTCTAGAAATAAAGAATTGTGGCAAGGTTGCAGGATATAAGATTAATATACAAAAGTCAATTGCTTTCATATATACTGGAATGAATGATTAGAATTTGAAATTGAAAGCACAGTATCATTTACAGTTGCACAAAAACGTAATATTTAGGTATAAATCTGACAAAACATGCACAGGATTGATATGCAGAAGATTAAAAAGCCCTGGGTCAAAATCATAGTAAGATATTTCATGGATATTGACAAACTGATTCTGAAGTTTATATGGAAAGGCAACACAGAGTAACCAAAGTGTTCCTGAAGAAGAATAACATAGTTGGAGAACTGATACTAGCAGATTTCAATACTTCTATAAAGCTACAGTAATCAAAACAGCATGGTATTGATGAAAGAGTAGACACATGAATGACTAGAATAGAACAGAGAACTCAGAAACAAATTCAAACATAAAGTCAACTTTGATGAAGCAGCAAAGGCAATTCAACAGAGAAAGGACTGTCTTTTTAACAAATGGTACTACAAAAACCAGATTTCCATATGCAGAAAAATCAGTCTAGACACACGGCATCTACCTTTTCCCAGAGTTGAAATAATCACAGGTCTGAGTATAAAACACAATAGTTACAGACTTCTAAAAAAAATAGGAAAAAACAAATCTGCAACCTAGGGATTGGCAATGAGTTTTTAGATAAAATACCAAAAGGATAATCTATGAAAGTAAAAGTGATAAGTTGAAATTTATTAAGATTTCTGCTCTGTGAAAGACACTGTTAAGAGAATAAAAAGACAAGTCCAAAAAGAAAATTTCCAAAACACCTATCTGATCAAGATTGTATGCAAAATATATAAAGAACTTTTAAAATTGAACAGTAAGAAAACAAATCACAAAATAGGCAAAATAAAAGAGATGGCAAACAAGCAAATGAGATGCTTCATTATTTGTCATTGATGATGTTTCATCATCATTTGTCATTAGAGAAAGACAAAACAGCAATGAGATACTGCAACATATATGTTGTTGTTAAGTGCTGTCAAGTTGGTGTCCAACTCATAGTGACCCTATGAATCAGTATTGTCAGTTGTTGGTTGTTGGGTGCCGTCAAGTCGGTATCGGACTCATAGCGACCCTCATAGGGTTTTCAATGGCTGTTTCGGGATTGCCTTGGGAGTGGATTGCCAGGTCCTTTTCCCATTTTTGCGGTGCTGGGAATTGAACTCGGGACCTCAGAGACTGCAGCGCAGCGCTCTACCAACTGAGCTAAATCCTAGCCCCAGTATTGTCAGTGCTTTTCTGCTATTCATAGGGTTTTCAATGGCGGATTGCTTTTTGGGAGTGGTTTGCTGGGTCCTTCTCCCAAGCCTATAACACCTGGTGTTCCCAGGCAGTCTCCCATCCACATACTAACCAGGCCCGACCCCGCTTAACTTCTGAGATCTGACAGGATTAGATGCCACAGTGGTATGGCTGCAGGCCAATGTACATATTAGAATGGCAAAAATCAAAAAAAAAAAAAAAAAAAGGACAATACTAAGTGCTGACAAAAATATAGAACAACAGAAACAGTCATTGCTGGTGGGAAATGCAAAATGTTACAGCCACTTTGGAAGCCAGTTTGGTAATTTCTTATCATAGTATATTCATCACATAGAAACCAGCAATCTCTCTCCCAGGTATTTACTCAACTGATTAGAAAATACGTTCATATAAAACCCTGCAAGTAAATACTTATAGAAGATTTATTCATAATTGTCAAAAACTGGAAGCAACAAACATATCCTTCAATAGATGAATGGATAAAATGTAGTTGATTCATATGATGAAATATTGAGTTGATGAAAAGAAATGAGCTATGAAGTCACGAAGAGACTTGTTATTGTTGTTAGGTGTCCTTGAGTCAGTCCGACTCTTAGTGACCCTGTGTAAAACAGAACAAAACACTACCAGACACTGTACCATACACATGATTTTTCTTATGTTTGATTCCATTGTTGCAGTCACTCATTTTGAGTCATGCCACATCAGCAAAAGGAGGTCCCAGGGGCTTTACTGTATTCCCATCATTAAGGTTGACTTCACTTTGAAGAGGCAACGAAACAACTCTTCTCCAGGTTTCTTTCAAATACCTTCCAACCTGAGGGGCTCATTTTCTGGTACTATACTTGACAATGCTTCTCTGCTATTCATATGGTTTTCAATGGCTGATTGCTTCAGGAGTGGGCTGTTAGGTCCTTTCCCTAGTCTGGAAGCTCAGCTGAAACCTGTCCACCATGGGTGGCCCTGCTAGTATCTGAAATACTGGTGGCATAGCTTTCAACATCACAGCAACAGGCAAGTTCCCCACAGCATGACAAGATGACAGATACGTGGGGGATGAGGAGGTATAGAAGAACCATAAATACATATTCCTGAGCCAAAGTAGTTAGTGTGAAAAGGCCAGGTAATGTATGACTCCAGTTATATGACATGCATGAAAAGGAAAAATCATAGAAATCAAAAAGATCAGTGGTTTCCAGGGATTTGGGGTGGAGGGGGGAGTTGTACAAGCAAAGTACAGAAGGTTTTTAAAGTAGCGAAACTGTTCTATAGATAATATACTGACAGATACATGATATGTGCTTGTTAAACTAAAGGATTTTTATAGCAGAAGGAGCAAACCTTAATGTAAGCAAATTTAAAAATTAATTTAGGAAGTCAGAGACCCAGGGATAGAAAGCAGATTGTGACAAAAGAATCTATCTGCACAACAAATGAATGAGGCAACCTCACTGAAGAGGGTGAGAAGGATGGTTGGACCTAAATATCTTTGGAAATGAGTCAATAAGCCCTAGAGGCCAAAGGAACCACACCTAAGCATTATACTCTAGTTGATGAAGTTGGTCCCCATGGGGGTACAGGTTTACAAATTCTGATGCTGCTATACATACACAATGGATGGTGGGTGGAACAGCCAGGTTTCTCACCGTTAGAATGGGAGGTTACAGCCATGATAGGGGAAAAGGCTGAGATGATCTACATGGTAGTGGATTAGAGTTGGAGATATCAGTACGAACTCATGTTTGGTTTAATATAGATACTGATAGTTACATACAGAAATAGAGATAGGTGTGCATAAATGGTTCCTTGGAAACCATGGTTCCTTGGGAAAATAGCTAATTTTAGTACTAGAGATGAGGCTTGAGCCAGAAAGTAAAGAAGTACTAAAGAAAAAAAAAAAAAAAAAAAAAGGAAGAGTGTTAAAGGGACACAGCAACCAACTTGAAAGAGACAGCCAAAGGTGGAGCTATTTGAGTAACAACAGATTATAACCCAAAGTATAAAATAAATACCCATCAATCCATATTGATTTAAACAACTGCATAAATTAATAAATGAGGGAGTAGAGACCACTATTCGGTGCAGAACCTCAGATATTTTATGTGGATCCTCTATACTCAAACAGGAAACATAATCCCCCACTTCTGAAGTGTGGATTGGGCATAGTGGACTTCCTTCCAGAGAACTATATGGAAAGGAGATAAAAGGCTTAACTTTATACTGGAGAAACATGACACATTACCTCAGCCAGGTGATCAAGGTCAACATCAACAGACAGCATATTGATGTTATATAGCCTTGATGAGATGAAAATGGCACTTTACCTCTGTGGTCTTCCTTCCCCAAAGCCTAACCCTAGCCTGATCATGAGAAAAACATTAGACTAATTCCAATAGAAGAATATCCTAAAAAAAATACTCAACTAGTACTCACTGAAACTGTCAAGGTCATCAAAAACTAAGTCTGAGAAAATGTCACAGCAAAGGGGAGTCTCAGAATATGTGATGATGAAATAGAATATGGAACTATGTGACAAAGAATACATTACACAAAAACTACAAAAATCTGAAACTGGAGACTTTAGTAATACATCAATCTTGGTCATTAAATATAACAAATGTACTATAACTCTGTAAGATATTAGTAGCCAATAACCAGAAACATGTTGGCTTAAGATAATCCAAATGTATTATCTTCATAATCTATAGAAGTCCAATATAGGTCTCGCTGGACTAAACTCAAACTGTTGGCAGGCTGTGTTCCTTTCTTCAGGTTTTGGGGCTTTGTTAGCTTGTAGTGGTCACCTGCATTCCTTGGCTAGTGGTTCCCTTCCGACATCTTCAAAGGCAGCAGTGGGAGGAGGGTGTCAAATCCTGCTCACATTGCATGATTCTGATCTTCTCTTCTGCTTCCCTCCTCCACTTCTAATTTCCTTGTGATTATAATAGACCCACATGGATAACCCAGGATCACCTGATTATTAATTGGAATTTCAACTGCAACCCTAATCCTTTTTGCCACATAAGGTTACATTTGTAGATCCCAGGGATCTGGGCACGGACATCTTTGGGAGGGCCATTATTCTGCCTACAATGGCTTTTTCTACTGAGGAGACAGGTTCTGTTCTTAATACTCATCCTTCCTAATAACACTCTGCCAAAAGAAAATGCAAAATCCCAACCCTACCTTTAAACAAGGGAAGTTTTCTAACTTTTAACAAAAAAATGATACTTCTTTCAGCAGCCGTAATATACGGCATGGGAGCCAGTTCTTAGTAGCTTCAGCAGACTGCCAGGATTTTACCACATTCTCCTGTCCTTGACACAGCTGTAAGTCACCAAGGTCTCACATCCAGATCTTGGAACACAGCCAAAAAACAGGAAACAGAGAGGCTGGTGTTGTGATAGTAACTGACAGGAAGATCTATAATCCTGAGTCTTACAGTTTCTACCAAAGTCTTTGGCTTGATTGGTTTTATAGTCTCTGCAGAGTTGGAAAGTGGCCAAGCAAATAGCCCCTGTGCACGAATTCACTGTTCATCCCAGCATGTAATACTGCTGCCCTCCAATTGCTAGTAATCTGGGAGGGAAAGGGAAGCACCATTGGCTGGCTCCAGGTCGTAAAAATAACCTGAATGGAAGGAAACATTGGCTGAGGTCTTAGGTAAGCCATGGAGTTCAATTTGACACTACATTAGAACAGAGGATCCAGGGGAACAACACTGTTCCTTGTCTTCTGTCATGCCATGGCCTTTTATCTCTTTAGATGGAGAACTACACCACTGCCTCAGTTTTAAGGTCTACTGCTGCTTAAGCAAAATGGTGGTACGCATGTGACATCCTGCATGTATTTTAAGGAAAACACCGCACTCTTGGTCAAGCATTTGTAAGGGTCTTAGGGAGATCCCAAAACTTGACCTAGTGAGCTGGCTAATCAGTGTGTAGACACAGTGAGCAACCTACCAGAGGGTGGCCATGGTGGAGCTGGTCCTGCTTGTCTCCCTGGCTCATAAGCACAGATAAAGCATCTCTGGTGCCAGGAGCTATGAGAACAAAAATGGACAAGCACCTACCTGCAGGATCGGCTGCTTCCTGAATGGCAGCTACCTTGGGTGACCAGCCCAGCCCAGCAGAGGGCCAAGCACTAAGACTTGAGGATGCTTTTGTGGGAGGCAGGTGCCGTGTTCACAAACTGCCATACAACGTGATAAGGACCTGCAGGCAGTTCTGAACCAATCCTGAGTACACAGGGATCTCCCAGAGTGGAAGGAGCAACAGAAGAGGGGGTTGAAAACACAGAGGCCTCACAGAGGGTGAGTGGGGCCCCAGGCAAGGGGCACATGGGTACAAGAGTTATCCACGCTGCCTCTGCACCTCACTTCCCTTCACTTTTGTGCGTTGCCTGAGTCAAGTTTCCTTTCTGCATCTCATTCTCTGTGGCTCTTTGACCTTCATGTCTCACACCCTTCTTATTTATTAATCCTGAAAGCTAATCATTTATTTTTGCAAAATGGTTCCATGCTGCTGCAAAAATACCACATCAGCTACTTGTCCACATGAACTCCCAAGTGGTAACCTCCATGCAAACAACAGCTCTGAGTGTGGCTGGTAGGCAAATACAGCATGGTTGTGTTCTTTATTATGATGATGATTATTACTGTTATTATTACTATTTTGCAGTACTATGGCTTGAACCCAGGACTTCCCACATGCTAAGGAACTGCTCCATTACTGGGGTGCACCCCCAACCCCTTACTTATTATTTTGAGATAAGGTCTCACTTAGTTGTACAGGCTGCCTCTGGCCTCAAAATGTCAATCCTCCTGCCTCTGTCTCCAAGTTGCTAGGATTACAGTCCTGCCACAGCATCTAGCTATAGCAGTTTTAAAATATGAAAATGTGTAGATCATTAGATGAGGCAGATAAACTGCCCCCCAAATGCAAATGTGTACCTCTAAAAAAGGCCTGAAAATACATATCACATCATTTTTGCAAACCATGTTTGTTGTGAAGGAGAATGCGGTCGCCTCTGCACTCCCCTGTAAAGGCAAGAGAAAGTTTAATGGGGAATAACTGTGCCTGTGCTGAGCCTGAAGACTTGCTTGGTCACTGCATGGTGGTTCAGGCTTTTTGAGGACAGATAAAAAGGTGATATTTCGAAGTATTTTTGTTTATTTTAAATAATGTGGTGGTGGTGGTTAGGTGCTGTCGAGTTGGTTTCTCACTCATAGCAACCCTGCGTACAACAGGCAAAACACTATTGTCAGTGCTTCTCTGCTGTTCATAGGTGGAATGATTTTTGGGAGTGGGTTGCTGGGTTCTTCTCCCCAGCCTAAAGTACCTGGTTTTCCTAGGCAGTCTCCCATCCAAGTACTAACCAGGCCTGACCCTGCTTAGCTTCCGAGACCTGAGGGGATTGGATGCCACAGGACTCCGGCTGCAGGCATTTTAAATAATAGGTTGATTTATTTCTAGCTATAAAACAAAAACATGCTCATTTAAGAGAATTTTGAAAACATATAAAAACTAAGAAAAGCCTACCACTTCAAGGTAAATTGTTAATATGTCATATTTTCTCACAAGCTTTTCTGTGCTTTTATGCTCACATTATTTAACCATCCCATAGCTGTTGGACACTTAGGTACTTTCCAGGTTTAGGGGAAGAGGTGGCTGAGTCTTGAGGGCTGAGTGTTGACAGTTCTGAAGGGTAAGTGCATGCTCAGGCTGGCAGACCAGCAAGCGCAGGAAGGTAGGAAAGCGCCGGACCTCCACACACAGACCTGCATAAAAGTCAGTGCGCATGGTATATGCTTTCTTTTCCTTTTTTATTTTTCAAAGTTTTAAAAGTTTTGAGACAAGGCCTCACTATATAGCCCAGGCTGACCTTGAACTTGTGATCCTCCTGCCTATATCTCCCTGGTACTGAGGGTACAGGTGTGTGCGCCCTATGTGACCTATGCTTTGTCTTTCATGGAAAAGGAAGCCCACATTCATAAAAGTTCAGTGACTTCCCTCACGAGATCCCTTGAGGACTGTGACAGTCGGCCATACCCTTTCCCTGATGTTTTAGTTTGGTGTCACTTGAGAGCATGGAAGGAATCCCGGGAAAGGGGTGAGGAGTGAGAGAGTGAGCCCAAGACCCAGGAAGAGCCAGAGAAGGTACATGACTGGGGGGCCCTGTGGGCACCTGGCTCCATCCCCGAGGGCCTCTCAGAGGAACTTGCACAAAGTGCCTTGTGGGGACTTCCCAGCAGCCACAGTTACCCCAGGAGCTGCCCCTCCACACTCCCAGGCTGCACGGGGCACAGGCTAAGGGGCTTCAGAAGCTTGACAGAAAACTGAAGGGATGTGATTAGAGTGAGACCCACACGGTCCACCACAACTGGTCCAACACAAAGGTGTCGGGAGAGGCTGTGAGGTGCAAAGGCATCTGCTGGTACACCTGGGGGTTTGAGGGTCTCTCCCCTCAGGAGGGAAATCACAGGGGACTGGGTGGGAGAGAGAAAAGAGCATATTTTCAGGAAGAAATCTGGGAAGAGAATGTGCTCTTTTCCTGCAAGGACCCAGCGACCAGGGACAGACCAGCAGCAGAATCCTATTCTTTGTATTAAGATATTAGACAAATGCCATTCATTAGTCCTGGCTCTCTGACATGGCAGTGCTGGCGAGTCTGAGGTGGTCAGGACCTAAGTCTTGTCCCAGCCTCACTCAGATCTGGTCCTTGAGGATGCCAGGTAACACTGGGCAGGCAGCTTGCTCCCACTGGAGCCCAACAGGGTCCTGAGGAAGCTGCTGAGAGCAGGGGAGGGGCAGGGCTCTAACCTGTGAGGTGCACCCGCCAGGAGCCAGGTCCTGTGCGGGGGCTTCCCAAGCATTGCTGCATCCTTCACAGCCCTCTGGGGAAGAGACGCCTTCTTCCTGTGCACAGGCCTAAGGTTTCAGAACTCACTCATCCCAGTCACAATCAAGGTGCCCAGGGGAGTCAGTGACCCCTCCACCTGCTGGAACAGGGATTTGTGCTGTGCTCATTCCCTGCCTCCCACCCTCACACAAGGACTGTGACCCTACTGTGTGCCACACACTGTTCTAGGACAGAATGAGCCCTTGTTGTGGGAGCTCACAGCCACACATGCCCCAAGTCTACGAGTACTGAGGTCCTACTCTGGCAGAGTTGCAGATTGTGGGGGAGCTTGAAGGGAGTCAGCAGGGACCAGGGAGGGCTTCCTGGCAAAGGCAGCACCAGACCTTTTTGTGGACAGAGTCCTGCTCTTCTCTTCATCCCCCTCATCTGTGTGCACACCTGAAGAACACCTGTCTCCCCCATGCTTCTGAGAGCTCCAAGGGGCTGACGCCTTGCCTGCCACTGTCTGCCAGCACCTGACATACAATAAGTGCTTCAAATGTGTTTACCGGGGCTGGGGTTTAGCTCAGTTGGTAGAGCGCTGCGCTGTACTCTCTGAGACCCCAAGTTCCATTCCCAGCACCACAAAGATGGGAGAAGGGCCTTTCAACCCACTCTAGAAACAATCTGGAAATAATCAGCTATTGAAAACCCTATGAATAGCTGAGAAGCACATAGTGTTGGGCATGGCACAGTGTTGGGGAGTGTTTTGTTCTATTGTACATAGGGTCTCTATGTGTCAGACCTGACTCGACAGCACCTAACAACATGTATTTACTGAATGAATGGACAGGATGGCAACGTCGGCCACTGAGCTGCCTGACCCTTCCAGTCGAGTCCCACAGCCAAATAAATAGCTCCTTTTATACCAAGCCACAACAGTAGTCACTGGAGGGTCTGGGCCTTGAGAAAGCAAGCCAGGATAGGGAAGGATGGGGAACTGCAGCAGCAATGGAGGGGCAGAGATGGCAAGTGTGTGCTGGTCCCATGTGTGGGGGTCCAGGACATTTAGTTTGAACCATTTTTTTGCTTATCATTTAGACTTCCTCAGCATGGATGATGTCTTGTCCAATCCTGGAACTCCATGGACCATCATATTAGAAATGGCAAAAGGCTGCCAGTCATTGTATAGCATTGGAGCCATTGCAGGTCCCTGGTTATTTATCTTTTTCTGCACCAACAATACATGTTGACAGCAAATCTGTACAGAGAACCTATTAAAAGAAATTGTAGTAAATCGGAGATGCTTTAACTGTCTGGCACTCTGCTGATTGCATACCCAACACTTCCACCACACCTTCCTTTTGTACAACCTTCCAATTTGATTCAATTCAGTGGATAATTATTGGGTCTCAGCTATGCACAAGGCAATGCACTGGGAACCTCATTCCAGCTGCATCTTCCAAGCACAGGGCACGATTTAACTTATAGGCAAAAATAAACATAACAGAAGCATAAAGCGGCGAAGGCTACAGGAAACGATAAAGACCATTTCAAGGAAGATAACATTTAATCCACATGAGCAAGTGTGGGATAGCTGGTATCACATATTCATTCATTTATCTCAATATGTGCTTAACAGCATAGCTCAGTGACTTTTCTAAAGCACTATCTTGGGTCCCGGGGTCAAGGAGACAAAGAAAAACCAGCTCCAGAACACTCTATAGGTCAGGGGAGGCAGGGACTCTCATAGCTCATCTGGCAGTGGAAATCAGGGAAGGCTTCACAAAGGAGGGGATGTTACAGTTGCTTCTTAAAGGAGAATTGGGAGTTTACCAGGTAAAGAGGGAGCAAGACATGCAAAGGAGATGTGAGAACAGGATGCATTTATGATAAGATTGGCTAGGGAGTAATTCCACCATGGGGCGTTGTTGTGGAGTTAAGGCAAGGCCACAAAAGCCAGAACTACAGAGTATGGGTTCTTGGGGAACCACAGGATAAGAAAAGTACAGGTTTTTTTTGTTTTGTTCTGTTTTTAGTACTTGGAGATTAAACCCAGGGCCTCAGGCATACTTTGCAAATGCTCTATCACTTGGCTGCACCCCCATCCCCTTTTTAATTTTTTTAATTTTAAGTCACTGTCTTGCTAAATTATGTAGGCTGCCTCTGGCCTCGAACTTGCAATCTTCTTGCCTCAGCCTCCCGAGTTGCTGGGATTGCAGGTGTGCACCACTGTGCCTGGCCTAGAAAGCAGAGTTTTCCAAGTTTGTAGTGTAACTGCAAAGAGGTTCTCTGGTATATCCACCCAAGCAGAAGTCTTCATGGGATGCAGACCACCATGATAAGGCAGTCTGAGTTAGCCTGGGCTCTGGAGAAAGGTAGGCCTTGAACTAATCCCAGCTCTACCTCTTATTTAACTCCCTCACCTAAATTGGAAATCATAATACTTAGCTCACAGGTCTGTAATGAGCTGTGATGACATAACACATATGAAATGCCCAGCCTGGTAGCGCAGCTTTAGCATTCAATAACTGCTGGTTTTCCCTTTCTCCACCTTTTCTCAGTGTTTGCCCCATAATGGGCAAGCACTGGGGGAGGCAGAGATGACCTAATGGAGTAAGAATGATTTTGCAGGCCAACCAGGCTCAAAAACAAAGTCAGAGGGGACTTTAAGAAATGATCTATCCCCTTTTCTTGGGTTTCAGGGAATGAAAAGTGATAGTATGGTGAAAGAAGGAATAGAAATGGCCCCACACAATGCTTTACAATGGGAAGGACGTCTTCCAGCAAGTGGCAGGTGAAAGTACCCCGGCAAGGAGTGCGGGGGGGGGGGGGGGGAGAATATGTTCTGGATGGAACAGTGTCTGGAAGGTGGATGCTTGAGGGAAGGTGAAGGTAAGGAAGGTGATGGCTGTGGTGGCTGTAACGGGCAGTAGTACTGCTCATACCGGTGGTCATGGTTTGGATGAATTTTTGGAGGTGGAAAGAGGTGCAGGAAATGGCACTCAATACTCACAGCATCTGGACTGTGGTATCTAAAGGTTAATGCGGTTTCCCACTAAAAGGAAGCAGGGCTCCTTGGAGAAATGGCTGATTCTGGATCTCAAAATATACAGAGCAGAGAAGATAGGAGATGAGCCTGGGTCATCTTATTATCAGAAACCAATCAACTGTGGATCTCCAAGGTGGGAGAATTTCAAAGAGGCTTCCACTGGCCAAAGATTAAAAATAGAAAAAAAAAAACCTCAATATAGATAATAACATCAAGGGACCGAAACACATCAACTATATTTAAATCTGAGCTAACAGAGATACTAGGAAGACAAAATACCTCACTGGTCCCCTCTGGAGGACATTAAGAGACCCACTCATTTTGCAAACGGGTGAATGTAGCATTTTGCCTATCTTTATAAATCAAATTGTATATCTGGCTGATCAAATATTCAGTCAGGGAAAGTTTTGTTGTTGTTGTTGTTGTTGTTAATTGTTTGTGGCACTGGGTATCAAAACCAGGGTCTCACGCATGTTAGGGAAGTGCTCTACCACTGAGCTACATCCCCAGCTCTGGGAAGGTTTATAAGGCATGTCAGCTAACAAATGATGGCAGATGAATACCGTCACTTGGAAACCCTTAATATGTGAATTATCTAAGCAATGTCACAATGGCTCCTAATATCACAAAAAAAAGGGCAACCAGAACTAATTTTCCTCACCCTCCCGGAATAGGCACATTACTGTCAGTCCCAGATTGTTGTCTACCCAGCAATTTGGAGAAAATACAAGAGCCAGAGGGACAAATTAAATAACATCATCAACATACAATTAGCAAAATCTAGACTGTTAGAAGGGCTGGAATTTAGTTCAGTTGGTAGAGCGCTGTGCTGCAGTCTCTGAGGTCCTGAGTTCAATTCCCAGCACCCCAAAAAATGGGAGAAGGACCTGGCAATTCACTCCCAAGGCAATCCCGAAACAGTCAGCCATTGAAAATCCTATGAGGGTCGCTATGAGTCGGATACTGACTTGACAGCACCTAACAACAACAACAAGACTGTTAGAAATTCTACAGGTTTCTTCAGTAAACACATTTCAAGGAATAAAAAGGACATGAGTGGATATTCACCAATAACAACATGGGGCCTTATTTTGTTCTTGATTTTAGCAAGCTGTAAAAATAATATATAAATGATCAAAATTCTGAGACTGAATAGCTAAAAATGTTAAGGAATTGTTCATTTTTCCTACAATAAAGCTTTTTTTTTTTTTTTAAAGAATGCTTGTGTTTAAGGGGTATGTCTGAAATACATATATTGAAATTATATATCTGGGCTTTGCTTCAAAATAATTTTCCAGTGGAGACGGAAGACCAGATGGGAGGTACAAATGAAACAAAATCTGCCATGGATTGATCACTGTTGAAGTGGCTGACAGCTTCATTGGGAGGAGATTATGTTATCCTTTCTACCTTTGTGTACATTAGAAGTTTTCCACAGTGAGGAGTTCTTAGTTTCTTTTTTGTTTTTAAATGGCACTTTGGAAATGGATTCTGGGAGAGAGGAACAGAAGTAAACATCATGATTGTTTTGTGAAAGAAGGAGGCGGATCAGGACAAGCAACTTGTCAGAAAAAGAATAACGTCAGGCTGAAAAGGAAAATCTAATTAATGTAGCAAGCAACAGTTAGTATTCTTCAAATATGACTTCACTATCAAAATTTATAATAAATGTCTGGCACCCTCCCTAAGGAAAGTTAACAAACACATTAAATGCAATTGTTATAAAGAAAAAAATTACAAAGAGCTGGTATATACTGGGAAAATATTTATCCCATTAGTCTCTACAGAAATGTAAGGGAAACAAGGAAATGGCCCTTCTCCATCAGTGGCAGCATGGGACCCTTTCACCACCTTCCTTTCACAGGTGTCTACCCCAGAGGCCACCCCAATCCAAGGGTAAACACCAGCTCTGCTTAGGGGCTCCTGGGTTAGTTGTAGCCTCTAATCCCCCACACTCTCCTGCCTTCTCCCCTAAATTGTCATCCTCTCTGGCTGAGACTTCCACCACTAATGTCCTCCTGAAATAGGCACAGGAGTGACGTTGAGTTTTACACATTCATTAACGGTAGGGGTCACGTGTGGTGAGAGCCCAGAGACCCCAGGCAAGCCAGGAAGACTTGCTCACCCACCCCCTGGGTCCCCATGTCTAAGGGTTGCTTGTGGTCACAGATTCTTTCCCTTTATTAATTATGGTCTCTTCAGAACCTGGATCAAGGAGCCGAAACTGATGTAGCCTATACCCCACTGAACTTCCTGGGGAAGGACTTCAGCCCAGCCACATACCTTAACATGAGCTTTCAAACAGTGTTTCACCTGCGGGTGGAAGCTGAGTGGAAAATCGTGCTAAGAACTTGCATGCATATCAGTCAAATCCATGCCAGTTCCTGTTTTAATGGATTTACTCCAAAGTAGGTGGGAGAACTGGACCACAAACTCTGAAAGCAAAATGTGTCCTTTGCATAGTAGTGTCACCACTGGGAACTAGAACACCCTGTCTGTTCTAGCTGTGGAGGAGAGCCACCAGGTAGGTCTTAGGAAAGCACTTAGCAGGTGATACCTCACAAAGGCCAAATGTTTCTCTCTCAGCAGCTTTGGAAAGCAGCAGACCGCCACCAGTCAAATGAAGTAGGGCTTTCCTTAAGTCCTTCACCCCTTCATTTCTTTGTTCATCTTCATCTCCTCCCCTCACCCCTAAACATCTCACACCCCAGGAGCATGCTCACGTGCATTCACGCGTCCACACATATACCTTATACTGTCTCTAATGCAGCCAGGCTAATGCAGGTCAGGTGGATATAAACCACCACTGGAGGCAAGAGGCAGGGGTCCCCATCTCAGAAATCCAAGCCCTAGAGATGAGCCAGGAGCTAACCACGGCACCCCCAGCAGAGACTTGCCCCCACCGTGTCCAGGCTCTGACCTACCTTTATGGCAAAGTGCCGTGCAGCCCATGGTCTACGGCAGCCACAGTCATGGTCTCTTCTGCCCAGAGCTGCCCTCTCCCTGTGGGATCCCTCAGCCCTCTACTTTTGGGACATTCTTCAGAGGTCGCAAGGTCTGCAGGGCTACAGAATCTTTTCAGCTGCTTCCCGAGGAGGCTGCTGCCTGCTCAGCTCGACTCAGTGCAGAGCATCGGTTGAGAACAAGTGGCTGCCTATATAATTTAATATGATGCCACTTGAGACTTGTAGACCTGCTGCAAAGCAAGCAGGACTCTGCCTCACGCCTCTTGGCAACCTGAATTGCTTGTTTCTGCTCCATCGGGGCTTACATGGCAAGTGCCCAGGCAGAGCAGGAAGGGGTGGAGGCGGGGCTGGCCACTTTCATGGGGTCTAATTCTGGGGGCCACTGAGAAATGAGTCTCATCTAGGGGGAGCGGGTTCTAAAGTTTCTTAGCCCATCCACAGATTCAAGGTCATGAACATTTACTTAGGCAGAGGCAAAGTGTGGGTACCACTTGGTGACCCCAGGCAGCCCTGGACACACAGTAGCTATGCTATGCTCTCAAAACTTTTACTCAATTGTAGGTGGCCTGTCTTATCAGGAAAGAGAGCCAAAACTCATAGTAAGTGAACATGTGAGAAAACTCGCAGACACATTTGTAAGCAGAAGCTTGAAATCTTAGGGATGTGTTCAGGAAAAGAAAACTGTTGTTTGGATTTGTCACTGTGGCCCTTGACATTTGCTGACTGGATGGGTTGATGCAAAGCCCTGCCAGGGGAGGCTGGCCCTGGGGCTGTTCACCTGTTTTCACTGGCCAATGAAGCGGATGACGGCCAGCACTGGCAGTGGGCTAAATGGGTTACTCAGATGCTGGGACTGGTCATCTATGCTCTGGTGGAGCATCTCCTTGGAGACTCAGAATTGGTTCCCAAGATCCTCGTTGGTGAAGCACAGCAGGGATGCCTATTGCTTTGATCTGTTCCCCAGGACCCTGAACCAGAGAGACGAGCATGGGGAGAGAGGAGCATGGGGCAAAGATGGTCTTGCTGAGACTTTGTCCTAGGAAAAGTCTGGACAGAAGGTGGCTCCATGCCAGAATCCAGTAGGGGACTTTAGCTTCCTGCCCCCTCTGACCCTGAAGGCCAAGGTGTGGAGTGTTCTGGAAGACAGTGCTGCAGCTGTGCCCAAGGTATTCCTGAGTCCAGGCACCGCAGGAGCATTTTCCAAGGTGAGGAGCTTTGTGCACCCAAATGAAGGGAAGGGTTAGGCCAGAGGGAACGGACACCTAGACTTTCTTCTCTCATCCTGTCCCGCAAATTGGTAGCTCCAGATGACAGATGCGAGGTTTGTTTTTTGGGGACTGGAGTGGAGGAGGATGGTGGTGGCAAGGGGCTATATGGAGTATCTCCTTTTTGGAAAATGATAAATCTCTAAGCCCCCACAGACACTTAGAAACTCTAGAAGGAAAAATCCTGGCATATAATAACTGTGCTACCCACAACCATTTGAAAGAGGGCTTTTTCCATAACCACCAACTTCATGATTATCGTCTAAGTACAATATTCTTCAAAAGATCCACTAGCTAAAAGGCACAGCACACGCAAATTCAGCTAACATTTTTTGATTAATAGCTATTATGTGACTGGCATTAAACTGAACCCCTTACACACATTATCTCATCTAATCTACAGGATACAGAATTTATAAAAATGAATTTATGTCATACCTACTGCCTAATGCATTAGAGCATGTAAAAGAGAAATCTAGAAATAGCACTGTAGGACTGAACTAAAAGGTTCTGATTCACAGCAAAGGAAATTTAATTAAAGCATGTAATCTCAATTACTGTCATTCATAATCATATTATACCTCCCCAGAAATAATACAGATATAAAAGTCTAGAGTTACCTGCATGTTTGATGTAAATAGGATAAAATTATCTAGGTTCTGAAAATATCCAGATATCAGACAGGAAAAAAATTATCTCTACCTAGCCTCATGTGTCATCAAATTTTATTAAGTGGGGACATGAGCATCTCTTCCTCCTCTGAGAACAGGTTGTAGAGACTTTTGGACGTGCCTCTCAATCTGGTAGTTTGACACGGTCATGAGTTCATAGCTAATAAAGATCAGAAGCCTTGCCCTAAGAGAGCCCAGAGAGCTCTCAATGAGCTCCCACCAGTTTTGGGCATCTGTATGGGGAAAAGGACCAGATCCTCTCATGGGGCATCTGTGAGGTCCAATGTAGTGAATGACCCACAGGAAAGCATCACGGCAAAGAAAATGTCACAAATTGGTCAAGCCATAGCCAGGTCTCAATTCGTCCATCCATAGGCACCCAACACCCTGACATTTCATTCTCTTTTCTCTTACTCATGGAGTACATACTATTTGTAGATGCAGAGCTGAACAGTGGGGTCACTGTGAGGCACAAGAAAGCAGCAAGATTCTTGTACTCTTGGGATTACAGTACAGTGGGGGAGACAGACATTAGTTTAAAGTTATACATGTTCATAGATGCAAGCTAAGTTCCACTGAGTCCTACCTTCTGCATATCTGAGATGGGCATTGTTGTTGTTAGGTGCCATTGAATTAGGTCTGACCCATAGTGACCCCATGCACAACAGAACAAAACATTCCCCAACACTGTGCCACACCCAGCACTATGTCAATGCCTCTGCTATTCATAGGGTTTTGATGGCTGACTGTTTGGGGATTGCTTCCAGGGTGGGCTGCCAGGTCCTTCATCCATTTTTACAGTGCTAGGAATCGAACCCAGGGCCTCAGAGAGTGCAGAGCAGCACTCTACCAACTGAGCTAAACCCTAGCCCTGAGATGGGCATTAGGAAATATCTATTCCAGCAGGTCACAGCAAAGACAAAGTGAGTAAATGTGTACATAGCTCTTGATTGAACAAAAATTAATAAAAATTCCACTACTGCTGTTACTCTTCTTATTACTAGTAAGTGACTTCACCAGTTACTAGTCTGAGACCTTGTTGTTGTTTGTTGTTGGGTGCCGTTGAGTCGGTATCCGACTCATAGCGACCCTCATAGGGTTTTCAATGGCTGAGTGCTTCGGGATTGCCTTGGGAGTGGATTGCCAGGCCCTTCTCCCATTTTTGCTGTGCTGGGAATTGAACTCGGGACCTCAGAGACTGCAGCGCAGCGCTCTACCCACTGAGCTAAATCCTTGGCCAAGTTATTTTCTCATGTCCTGGTTTTCTTATACTATTTAGTTTTAGCAAGTAAGATAACAAAAGTCCCTAATGAAAAATACTACATAGATAAATACGCAGAAGGAGTTTGGAATGATATCTAGCACACAGTAAGTGTTTGACAAGGTCAGTTGTTACTGGTGATTATCATTTTGCAAAAATATGGAGTATAATGTTAAGACATCATATCAGCCCATAATATACTTACAGTCTAGCTTAGAGGTTCTCAGCAGGGGCACTACTGACCTTTGGACTTGAAAACTGTTTGTTGTCGGGAGCTGTCCTGTAATAGCATCCCTGGCCTCTATCTGCTAAATGCCAGCAGCATCCTGCCCCCAAGTCATGACAGTCCAAAATATCTCCAAACATTGCCTAATGTCCCCTAGTGGGGTGGCACATGGCTGCCATAGAGAACTACCCATCTGACTAGAAAGTGTAATGCTTGAAGAGGAAGAAAGAACATTCACCTGTGGTCCTGAGTGAAAAAGCACCAGAAGTCAATGAAGGGAGCCTGTGGACAGGAAGCTGGGAGAGGCTGCTTAGAAGACAGGGCCTTAAATGGCACTTCATGGCCATTTAAAATTATGACCTTTTTGATGAACACAGATTTCTTTATTAAGATTTAAAACTTCAAAACAAATATCATGACTAAACCCAAATTAAAGCAACTATAATATATGGAATATATATTTTTTCCTGTTACGTATAGTTCCCTCCTCTCACAAAAATTCCGATAAAGCTTCTTAGCTAAATGTCAGCTCACACTGATTTAAATGAGCTCAGAAGAGGGAAAAAAAAGAAAAGAAAAGAAAAGAAAAGAAAAGAAAAGAAAAAAGAAAGAAAGAAAGAAAGAAAGAAAGAAAGAAAGAAAGAAAGAGAAAAAGAAGGGAGCAGGGAAGAGGAACACTCAGGTCACCCCCGAAAAACAGGAGAGCGATGTCCACTGATGTCTGTGGAGATGAGTCCAAATGTTACCCACGTGGCACTGAGTCTGCTTCCAAGAGAGAGAAGGTCTGGTCTGCCCTGGCTTCCACTGCTGTGTCCCTTCTCCTCCCCTCCCCATGACAGAGACCATTTGATTCTCAGCTGTAACTCAGTCCTGCCTCAGTTTCTAAGATCCACCTAGGAATGAGGCCATCATGGGCTCATCAGCACGATCATCTGACCCCAATACAGTGTCTCATTCCCACACTGGATAGGCACTCAGCCTGTTACCCAGGTTTCCATTGTGAAGATTCTGCCTTGATCCCTGTGGGTCAACTCCTGTCCAAGAATCTGCTTGGCACTCCATCCCAGTCCCCTGTATAAGCACCTCTGCCTAGTGTCTGGGGCTAGAACTCCAGAATGTCCTGAGGTTGCCACTTGCCTTTCTGAGCATCATGCCACCCACTGGGACACCCTCCCACTCAGTCCTGGACCATTCTTTGCTACCGTTGAATTTCAGCATGATGATCAGACCCTCTGTGCCCCATGCAGCTTCACTATGAGCATATGGGCTGGCAATCTGAGTGCACTCGTATCCTGGAGGAAGAGTCTGAGCCAAGTCCCAGCCTTCCTTGCCTTTCCCTTTCCACTGTTGTAATTGGCCGTGCTATAGGATGACAACAGGAAATGTCAGTCTCTGAGCTTCAGTTATCCCTATTCCATGGCAGCCTGCAGCTGTAGCACTGTGGAATCTGATCCTGTCAGACCTCGGAAGCCAAGCAGGGTTGGGCCTGGTTAGTCCTTGGATGGGAGACCGCCTGGGAACACCAGGTGCTATAGGCTTGGGAGAAGAACCCAGTAACCCACTCCCAAAAAACAATCAGCCATTGAAAACTCTATGAATAGCAGAGAAACACGACAATAATGCTTTGCCTGTTGGACATAGGGTCGCTATGGGTCGGGCACTGACTCAATAGCACCTAACAACAACAACTGCGTGGCAAGTAAATCAGATTGCAGGCCTGCACGGGTGACTCAGTCATAATGCACAGACATTATATACTGAGTGCTCCCATATGCTAAAGTACCCTGGCAGGTGAGGGAAGCAGAGAACTAGTGCTACTTGAAAATTTAATTTGTACCAGACATTCATTTCTATGCTTCACACGACTGTTTAATTTTGACTCACAACAGCCTCAAGAGGTAGGCATCATCGTTCACATTCTCCATGTGAGGTGATGAAGCCCAAAGAGCCAGCAAAGCGTCAGGCAGGCTCCAACAGCGGTCCCAGCGCTTTAAAACCTGTGTTCACTTCCAGCGCAGGGAGAGGTCGTTGTGATGGACAATTAGAACCCTACAGTGTTTTTATCCTTCCTTTATTCTTCTGCTCCTTCCTTTCTTCCTTTCTGCCTTTGTTGTTGTTGTTGTTAGGTGCGTCCAGTCGGTATCCGACTCATAGCGACCCTCATAGGGTTTTCAATGGCTGACTGTTTCGGGATTGCCTTGGGAGTGGATTGCCAGGTCCTTCTCCCATTTTTGCGGTGCTGGGAATTGAACTCGGGACCTCAGAGACTGCAGCGCACTGCTCTACCCACTGAGCTAAATCCCAGCCCTTTCTGTCTTTAATTTTCCCTTTTATAAATTTTGACAGTACACATGGCACCTACTTTTGGGGCTGGGGTTTAGCTCAGTTGGTAGAGTGCTGCTCTGCACTGAGGTCCTGAGTTTGAGCCCCAGCACCACAAAAATGGAAGAAGGATGGGAGTGGCAATCCACTCCTGTAGCAATCCCGAAAGAATCAGCCATTGAAAACCCTATGCTACGAGTTGGACTCAACTCTATGGCACCTAACAACAACAAACAATTTTCGGGGCCAGTGACTAAACTTGAAGTATGCATGAAACTATCCTCAGCCTCTTCGACCCATTTTTTCTACTATGAAAATTCCAGTCACACAGATGATATGTGGAATTCTACAAACTCTCTGAAGGGATCTGAGTACAAATAATGATCATAACTTTATGGGAGCTGCTGTCCCAGTAAACAAGGCATCAGTGGGACTGGGATTTCTTGAAGGAAATCAATGCCCCCAAAACAGTCAGAGATACTGTCCACAGGGCTTGAAGCCCAGCAGTGTGTTCTGTTCCCTTGAGATCCTACCAAGGACATTGGTATGATGCCAATGGCCCAGGGTGGGCTATACCAGCCCTCACTGGCTACATGTTTACAAGAGGGATAAGGGCAAAAAAAAAAAAAAAAAAAAAAAAAGAGAGAGGGATAAGGGCTAGGTATTTACAACATTCACATTTGCATAATGAATTGTTTCCATCCATTTCTACTTTTATTTCTAGCAGATTGGCATTTACGGCTTTCAAAATACCATAAAAATAAATGTGAGAGTTTGTTAGCTTTTCCCAGTGGTGAGGGGGTGTCATTAGATTGATCTTTACATGGATGGACCTGAAACAATGTTATAACCAAGATTAAGTAGTTACATTATGGAATTTGAGTAACACATAGAAAGAACCTCATAACCTTTTACAGCAGGTGCCTGAATGTTCACAGGTCACATTTAGGACAGAAAGAGAGAGAAGATCAATGCATACAACACAGCATTGGAAGCATGTGCCCATCCTATAAGGGGATCTGTCTAAGGAAGCAATGGGTATTTGGCTCTGAGATTTTACTCTTCATAACTCTAGAAGTCATAGTCATATTCTTATTTCTATCCATTTTTATGGAAAACTTCATTCTAGTTAGAATGTCTAAAACCAACAATAGTGAAACAATGGACCAGAAACTACAGAATACACTTTTTTTTTTTCACCAAAGGAAACCAATACACTGCAAAATTTAGATTCTTATCTGGTCCTTATAATTCTACAGGACTAACTTTCACATGACCACAATCATTAATGCTATGGATTGTCAGTTGACACTTAAAATATCTCTCTTTCCACATGTTTACAAAGTGAACTACATAGTGATAATAAAATAATCATTTATCCTAATCTTTTATAATATATTTACGCCATCACAAGATTGTTGGACACTTGGGTTGTTTCAGTGTAGGTAGAACTTATATAATATTAAATGTTAATTCCTTGGGATTTTATTTCCAAAAGTGGAATTATTGAGTCAGAGTGGAGGATTGATTTTATGATCTTTCTGCATATCATCACATTATTCCCTAGGAAGAAAAATAAAAATATAATTTATAATGCCTTTCGCAGGGTCTGAGTGAATGTTTCCACAAAACTCTGCCCATGTTAAATTTGGTGGCTTTTATTTAGTTTGACATTGTAATAGGTTTTATATGGTAACTCATGGTTATCTCTACTTGAATTTATTAACTTATCTTCTCAACATTTGTTTACAGTAAACCTTTTTGTTGCGTGAATTTTCTACTCAAATCCTTTGACCATCTGTCCAGTAAAGTCTTAATTGTGTCCTTTCAGATTTATATAAAATTCTCCCAAAGTATCTGGGTATTAAGTTTTTAGTTATTATGTTTATTACAACTATCTCTTCAACCCATTGCTTCTTTTTTGCCTTTTTGTTTTGTTGATTTTCTTCATATGCCCCAAAAGGTGTTTTTTCTTTTTAAAAAGTAATTGAACCCATCAAACTTGTCAGTGATAATTTCTTCAATTGCTTCAATAGTCAGAAAATTGTCTTTCCTCAACAATTGGGATAAGTATACCATTAAAAAAATTAGCTCTTCAAACCATCTGGCATTTGTTGTGGTATAGGGATACAGTGACCATATTTTCCGAATCAAAAACTAGAACATGTGATCTGACAAATGCCAGTGTTCTTATGGGTAAAGTGGGACAGAATATTTGAAATTGAGACCGTGCTGGAAAATTGAGGACATATGGCCCCCATATGTATGGAGCAAGCTGTTATTTTAAAGCTACAGTGCCAGGCCCTGCTTTTCTCAACTCCTGTCAACTCTCAGCAATGGAGATTTTTAACCATCTTACCCACAGCCTGAGCCCAATCTTACTGGGCAGGCAGGATGTCAGGAGGGCCAGCCCCACAAGAAGGCAGGACCCAGAATTGGTTAAGTTGCAAGACGGGCAGTGTTTGCCCTCTGCACCCACCTCTACCTTCCCCTGCTCATGCATCCATGCCCTCAGTGAACTTGGATCAGGGGCAAGAATCCTGAGAAACCTGAGAGAGAGAGGAAAGGCTGCTGGGGCATTGTTTTCCTGATCCCTTTGTGGTGGGGTCACCATGACTGAAAGTCATGACCCTCCCCACCCCATTTTCTCTACTTCTGCAATTGGGTATCATTCCCATCCTTGCCCCTTCAGGTCTAGCAGTGGTAACAGCTCCCTACAGTTGCCAGCCCCAAGATGAAGCCCACTCAGCCCACTCCTTTATTAAACTATACTCAAGTTATGCAATTTGATGTGCCATCATTTCCAGCAGGGGCCTTGACTGACATGCTCAGTACCCAGTTTGCCTCAGTGAGCAAGTATATATGTGATCACAGTTAGTACAGTTAGTTATCCCCAGATACCATTATTAAGTTGGTTTTGGGTACACAATGGTTAAAAGTTTCTTTCCTTCTAGAAGTAGAGCCCTCTCTCACACCACCGCCTGCTTGGCAATTCTGCCAGCCCTTTCTTTGGAGGACAGAACCTCTCAGCTCCACCCACTGGCTGCAGAATTGCTGTGCTCTGAGACCACCAAGCACTGTGATCCAGCTGCACAGGCTAGCTTGAAATTCTGAATTTCCTATCCTAGATCAGCCTTGTCCCAGCTGCTTTCTGTTCCCCAGTTCAGGGTTGAGGTCATCGGGTGCCACAAGTTCATCTATGTGGCAATCGCCACAGAGTGGACTGAGTGTCGTTTGTCACGGAAATCAGTTCAGTCATCATGAGCACCGGGTGATAATCATCTGTATGGTGGTTCCTGGTCCTTCACACTGGTCCTTAGCTGCTCCTCCTTTCTCTTCTGCCCTTGAACTTCGGCTTATGATGCTCTTCAGAACACCCTGCAATGCCTCTTCTCTCTAGTGACTGACCCTCAGCACTGCCTGATGCCCTACTGTGTGTTCCTGTTAGCAACATGGATTGCCTGATGCCCTACTGTGTGTTCCTGTTAGCAACCTGGATTCTATTCCTGTCAACTCCTTACCACTCCAGCAACACTGATGGAACCCTTCTATGAGGAAATCGAGTCTGGAGACGCCAGGTAGCAGGAAGTCCAAACCTGCTTTCCAAGCCACCACACAGTGCCTGCAGGGAGGAGCGCAAGGTTCAACTCATCAAGCATCCCCAACCGGGCTCAGCACTGCAAAACCATGCTGTTGAGGACATACGGCAAACAGGAAGGAGACACCAACGAAGGAAAATGGGGGCACAGACAAAAAGTGAGGGTGAGAGGGTTGGCAAGGCTTTGGGCAGACACGAGGCTCAACCTAGACCGTGAAGGCAGAAGAGAGGAAGCAAGCCCTGAGGTAAGGTCTTAGGGCCAAGGATTAGCAATGGTGCCCACATCAAATCATCATCGGCTGAAGGTACAGGGAAAGGAAAACAAAAATCCTGCTACACCTGCTTCTGTCCAAGCACTTATGTGTTCCTAGCTGACATCCACTAAGCAGCTTTTTCTTTTTTTTCTTTTGGTGTTTTGAGACAGGGTCTCACTATGTAGACCAGGCTGGCCTTGAACCCACATTGATCCTCCTGCCTCAGCCTCCCAAGTGCTGAGATTCGAGGTGTGCACCACCACACCTGGCTTAGGCTGCGGTTTTGAATGCCCAGGGCCTAGAACATTATTAAACAAGCATCAATAAATGCCTTGCTGAATGCAAAAGTGAATGAATACACTTAACCTTGTTATTGCCAAGAGGCAAGAGTTCAGTTTTCTATCTTTGACCCCCGTGTCTGCAGGTGAAAAACGTCACCCAAGACAGTTTGTGATGGCTGCTTTGAAAAAGGCTCATCAATAAGCATCCCAAAACACCTTGATATAGTTTCTCAAGTTGCCCTATGGCTTGTGGAAACTGCCTTTATTTCACTTATGGCCTTCTACCCTCCCCAATGGGAGAAGGACCCGGCAACCCACTCCCCAAAATCAATCTGCCACTGAAATCCCTAGGAATAGCAGAGGAGCACTGAAATAGTGTTTCACCTGTTGTATGTAGGGTCGCTATGTGTCAGATACCAACTTGATGGCACCTAACAACAACAACAACCCTCCTCAATAGTTCTATAATCAACAACCATGGAAGCAGCAGTGAAGAAATCAAAAGACAAATTGCATTGGGGGAAAGCTGTAGCTAAAGATCGCTTTGAAGTACTAAAAAGTAAAGATGTCACATTGAAGATGAAGGTGTACCTGACTCATGCCATGGTATTTTCAGTTGCATATGGTTGTGAAAGTTGGACATTGAACAAGGGAGACAGGAGAAGAATTGAGGCTTTTGGATTATGGTGCAGGAGACAAATATTGATTATACCATGGACTGCCAAAAAAACCCAACAGATCTGTCTTAGAGGAAGTGCAACCAGAGTGCTCCTTGGAAGCAAGGATGGCTAGACTGCATCTTATGTATTTTGGCCATATTATCAGGAGGGATGAATCCCTAGAAGGACATGATGTTTGGGAGAGCAGCAGGTCAATGAAAAAAAAGGAAAACCCTCAACTAGATGGATTGACACAGTGTTTACAACAATGGGCTTAAACATAAATAAGATCATGTGCCTGGCATAGAATGGAGGAGTGTTTTGTTCTGCTGTACATAGGGTCACTATGAGTCAGACCTTGCTCCATGGCACCTAACAACAACAACAACCCTCCTCAAACTTCAGGGGCAGGCTCGTTCCCCCCAAGTCTTCAAACTTGATCTTAGTGCCTAGCTTCTTGGTGAGCCCAGTGAGTAGCTCGCAAGAGCTCCCCTCAGGCTGTGCTGCTGAAAGCCTATGGCATGCCCACGGACATGTAAGCAGTACAGGCTTTCTGGCATGGGCTTGCGGCCCCTGCCCTCCACAGTGCTGCCCTCTTTTGACTTTTCAAAGCAGCCCCAAGCTCCTAGTGTTGCATTTATTGACCTTGAAAACACAGTGCCTTTCTCTGCATTTCCAGTACGCATAATGGGCTCCACATACCTTTTAGGCACTGACCATCCACCCCCACAGGTCAGTGCCTCAATTCCACCCTTTAGTAGTAGGAATGCATTACAATAACTTAACACTTGTTTTATGGTTGCTACAAAGCTTGCAAGTGTACCTTATTTAATTCTGCACCAGCCCTGCTAACTAGGTACTAGGATCTCCATTGGACACTGAGCTCCCAAAGAGGTAAGAAACTTGTCTGGTTCTATAGCCCACCCAAGGCCCAGGGCTCCTCTTATTTACTCATAGTTGCTGCTTCCTTATTTCTCCTCACTTGTTCTAAGGAGCATAGTCAAGCAGAGCTGATAGTCTTCTGTCTCTGTGCTCTGAGCTGGTCCATACATCCAGTAAGGGCTGGAGGTAGGCTGCAGTGAGGAGGGCTCTCTAACTCTGAGTCTCTCTGATTTGATAACCTTACAATTCTTCAACCTGCTGGCAGTTCACCACAAGGCAAGCTTCTCCCTCCAATGCCCTCTAACTTACCACATGCTATTATCTGACACTCAACTATTACTATACGTTTTTTGAAGCTAGACAGCAAACTGGATAGCAATTCCATATCTCTGATTTCCTACAGCATTGTGGAAAATTGTGTTACACTGGGCAAATGAAAGAGCAAATGGCAACAGGAGAAAAAATCATAAAAATGTAGTCGTTTTTGTCTCAGGCTGCCTTCTCAGCAGATTTGGTCAGTGACCTCTCTCTGAGTCATGAAAAGGCTTCAAAACTTGCTCTGATTTACGTCTGTAGGAAGCAGTTTACTCTGTCTTGCATTTTCCTTTTAATTTTTTTTTTCATTCTCAAAGCATAGTTTATTTCTTTCTACACAGAATTTCTTGATAATACCTCAGGACAAAAATATATATACATGGTATGGATTAACAAAAACCACTCATTTCAACTGGAGTCTGGAGGCTCTAGGCCAATTGCCCCCGATGTATTCTGTGAGATTTAGCTGGGCGGCCCTCTGCTCATCAGTTAAGTCATGGGAAAAAGCTCAGATCACCAGTGATCTCACTTGGAGAGGGATCCTTAAAGAAAAGCATTAAAAAAAAAAAATTTTTTTTTTCTACCAGAGAGGTTAGAGGCAAGGAAGGGGCTATTTTCATTATTTTTGGCACATGAAGCCTGGCAGATGGTCTAATCTTTCACATCTCTCTATTCTGAACTCTATTCCAGAGGAAAAATAAAGAACCACGATTTAGTAGAGGTCAGGAAGGCAAAGTTTATAACTTCAGCCCTGGTCCGCCCCTCGAGGCTGGGGCCATGGTAGATTATGGCCATTCTTTGGTTGTAAACAAAAGAACCCCCTTCCCCAAGCTCATTAATTAAAGGAGATTTTTTTTTTTTTTTAATATTGTGGTAGACAGAACCCCTTAAGATTTCCTGCTTTAATCCCAGGATTGTGACTATGATGGGTTACTATGTCCTGACTGTCAGGTTACTTGTTGGAAGGGATTTTGCAGATGTAACTAGTATTACTACTTCTGATTTTTGGTTACTCAAAGATTATCTGGGTAAGTCTATCCTAATCACATGGACCATTTAAGAGCAGAGTTTTCTCCTGCAGGCAGCAGAAGGGGAAGTCAGAGATGTGAATGCGAGAGGGAGGCTCTGTGAATGGGGTTTTCTGTTGCTGACAGGCAGGAGGTTGTGTGGCAAGGAGCTGGAGTGGCCTCTGTGAGTAAGGGTAGCCCCTGGCCAAAGCCAGCAAATGAACATGGACTTCGGTCCCACCACTGCCAGAAGCTGATCTGTGCCAACAGCCTGAATGAGCTTAGAACCAGATTCCTTCCCAGAGCTTCCAGATTCAAGAGCCCACCCTGCCAAGCCCTGGGCTTCAGCCTCAAGAGACCCAGAGCAGAGAGTACAGCCGAGCCCACCTGGACTTCTGACCTCCAGGAGAGGTAATAAATGGGTGTTGTTTTAAGCAGCCAAGTGTGTAACACAGGCACTCAGACAAGTTCATGGGCACAGGAATTCAAATATCTGTCAGTCCCCAGGGGAAGTAGAGAAGTCTCCAAGAACCAAACTTTCCCTTTGTCTCCCCTCAGCTTCTCTTTGAGTTTGGCCAGCTTCCTGTGTGTCTATGTGACCACACATGGCTGCTGGCCCCGTGCCTGACTGACCTCATAGGGCCAGTGACTATCATTAAGCAGAAAAGTCACTGTGCCCTTAGTTCAAATGCTTGAGAGAGAAGTTAGTGAGAGAGGCTGGTGACTCATTCATCCAGCAAATATTAACTGAGCACATATAATACATTAAGAATTGTTCTAGGTACTGGGACACATCAATGAAAAAGAGAGAGTCCTTCTCACAGCAAGTTTACATCCCAGTGAAGGAGAGAGACAATGAAAAGACAAAAAATGAAAAAAGAAAACGACAGATGCTGTGCCACCAGCAACCGGTTATAAAGGAAAACGGAGCAGAGTGATAGAGAAAAACCAGAAGTGCTATTTTTAAATAGGTGGTCACAAGCCTACAGTGGATGAGGGGTGTGCTCAAGGAGGATTTGAACAGAGGTTTGAGAAGTGAAGGATCCTGTTACACAAATACCTGGGAAGGAACATTCAGAAAGCGGAACCAAAGAGAGAGTGCAAAGGCTTTGGGGTAGAAACGGACTTGGCAGCTATAGGGAAGCTGTAGAGTTGGAGCAGAGAAAGCAAGAGCAGAATGAGAGGGAATGAAGAGGGGGAGGTGGCATGGGCCAACACAAGCAGGGCCAAAGGTCCTGGTAGGAGTTAGAGGACCTTTACGGAATCCACTACAAGGTTGTGATGTGCATTGGCTGGTCTCCAGTCAGAGATCTAAGCAAGGTCTCAAACATGGCTTCTCAGATGCCCTTCAGCTGGGCCGCTTGAGCACCAACATTCCCAGAGAAAGGGGTGATGCCGAGTCAGGCTGGACACCTACTCTCATCACAGCTAAAGCCAACTGTGGCTAATTCAGCCACATCTCAGTCACCCCCAGAGTGGAAGCCTCAGGGCTGAATCAAAGGGGGAGAAGTCCCCGGGCAATAATGGAAGGTCACTGGGAAGCGAGGGAGTATCTGTTCCCAAGGTTCCTTCCTAGAGGCAGCTTCCTGGAGAAAGGCCCTCTTTCCATCTCTCCTGCTGTGCAGTTTTGGGGAAGAATCAGAAGAACCACTGACCAAAGACTGCTTCTACCCCTACTCATCCTCGTGTTCCTTGAGAGAATTAGGATACATTCAGCTCAGAATCCACGAGAGGGACTCCAGAAGAATGCCTACTCACAAAGCATCAGAACAGATGGTCTCCTCTGCCACATCCCCAAACCTGTCCACTCTCCATCCTAAATACTGTCTTATTCATGCATCCTCTCTGTCCTGGGTCATTAGGTCCTCCAGAGACATGAGCCATCCTAGGCTTTGCTATACCTACCCTAACCCCATTCTTCCTCCAAGTCAGCTGAGCCAACCCCTAACCCCAAACTGTCTCATCTCTCCTCTTCCTTTGCATCTTGGTATCCAATTTTTCCTAGAATTGGTCCAGTGAACATTTACTGAGTGTCAGCTTCATGTCATTGTGCAAGCCAGGGAGGATTCAAGCCCTGGGTTCAAAATCTAATTCTGTTACTGGCTAGTTGCCGAAATTTGGAGAAACAATTCAACCTCCCTGAGTCTCACCTAGGAAACAGAGACAATAATCCTACTTCGAGAGGGTTTACAGGTTGGGGATAATACAAATAAAGTCTCTAGCATGAAGTTGGAGCCAAAGCAGATCCTTGTGGATATTTGTTGACTAAATTAATAAATGTCAAGGTTTGAGGTGTATTTGATGAGTGGATATTGATGCTGAAGGATGAATCCTTCAGCAGAGTTCCAAGGTCAGAGTGAATAGGAAGCAGAGCCCAGTGGGCTGCCATCTTTTCCTTTTACCCTCTCTCTTGCCTCCCACTGCACTCACCCTGTTAGCCTGCTCAGCCCACCTGTGCTCCAGCCTCTGGGTCTCCCCCACCGTCTGACTCCCAGCAGATGAATGCTCCCCTTCCTGCCTGGAGGAGACAGGTGGCAAGCAGGGCCCAGTGTGCTTTTATCTTCACCCTCACATGTCATCCTCTCTGCATCAGCCCTCCCAGACTGCTTCACTTCACTTCATGAGAACAAAGTCTTCGCTGCACACCTACAGTGTGCAAGACAATGTGGGTACACAGATGAAATGGCACTGCACTCCACTCACAGAGCTCAAATCTAGCTGGGGTGACCTCCAAGATGGCCAGTTCATACCCTATTATGATGGTGGCAAGGGCAATATATCTACTGTACAGCAGCAACAGGAGGGCAGATGAACCTCTAGTGAGGCTCAGGAGGATGGGGTTGAGGGAGGGAAGAGAAGGCTTCTAGGAAGGAGGGAACCAGGAGGTGGGCTCTGCAGAATGAATAGGAACTTCCCTGGCAGAGGCAGGGAGAAAATAACCTTCCATCTATTCCTTATCTCTCCTTTTTCACAGACCCTATGTCTTTCTGATTTTTCTAGGAGGGTATTTCTTAAGCTATCCAAAGTAAAAAAACAGTGTCTTTTCTTTTCCTAGTTCCAAATCATTGCAGCCTCACACTTCATAAAATCTAATAAATTATTAGAAAAATATTGAAACAACAAAGTATACACAATACATGCAGGTGGATCACATGCTCAGCTGTTGCAGCAATGTCAAATTGCTGTAAAAGTTTCTCCTCTGGTAGGATGGTACCACCACAATGTTAAGGTTCCTAATACCACTGACCTATGCACTTTAAAATGGAAATTTTAATGTTATGTATACTTTATCATGGGGCTGGGATTTAGCTTAGTTGGTAGAGTGCCGCTCTGCAGTCTCTGAAGTCCCAGGTTCGATTCCCAGCACTGCAAAAATGGGAGAAGGACATGGCAATCCACTCCCAAGGCAATCCTGAAACAACAAGCCATTGAAAAGCCTATTAGGGTCACTATGACTTGGATACAACTCGACGGCACCTAACAACAACAACATACATCACAAAATAGTTCCTTTTTCATTTTCATAAAATCTCCAATAGAAACTTTGAGGTCATTATTAAGTCATTTTTTACTTTCATCTCTTATTTATCACCAATATTTTTATTTTATTTTTTCATTTCCATCCTTTCCTTCCCAATCTAACCCTGCACATCTTCACATCAAAGTCTGGTTCCTACAAGTCTGCTGAATGCCCTCTCTGCCCTCATCTTCTAATTGAAAATGTCTTACAGATAAGAGATCCAAACTAATCTTCCTAAAACACCATTTCATCATGTTTTCATTCAAAAATACTCAATGGCTCCCTAGAGCCCCTGGTATCAATTTTAACTTCCTTACCTAACTTTCACAGAAACCTGCATCCTTTACTACTCTATACAAATAAGTCACTTCTATTCCAAGTAACCAAGCTGGGGTTTAGCTCAGTTGGTAGAGTGGTGCTCCACACTCTTTGAGGACCCAAGTTCAATCCCCAGCACCACAAAAACAGGAGAAGGACGTGGCAATCCCCTCCTGAAGCAATCCTGAAATGATCAGCCATTGAAAATCCTATGAGGGTGGCTATGAGTCAGGCTCGACTCTATAGCACCTAACAACAATCCCAAGACACCAAAGGTGCTCCCAGGCCATGTATCCCATCCACTCTGACCCTCTCCAATCTTCCCATCTCCCAAATTCTTACTGTCCAAAGTCACTGAGACCTCAGTTAGAGATGGTTCCTGAAAAAGCTCTAATGGTGGTGTGTGTGGTTTCAATGGCCTGAGATCAGGGCCCAGTTGTCAGTCTTTCAAGTCTGATACTTGGGCATGCATGCATGAAAGAGGTTAGTAAGTAATTTTTGGTAGGTTGGCAGGTTTGTCAGGTTCATAGTTAACCTAAGACAATGTTATCATACCAGCTCAATCATTCTATTAAATTATGTCTATTAGGATGCTAATGGCCTGTAGCCTTACTACTGTGGCATCAGATTCTGTCAGATCTCAGAAGCTAAGCAGGGTTGGGCCTGGTTAGTACTTGGATGGGAGACCACCTGGGAACACCAGGTGCTATAGGCTTGGGAGAAGGACAACCCACTCCCAAAAACCAATCAGCCATTGAACACCCTATGAATAGCAGAGAAGCAGAGAATAGTGTTGCCCCTGTTGTATGTAGGGTTGCTATGAGTTGGACATCGACTCAATGGCACTTAATAACAACATCATCCTAATAGTACATTATCTCTAATTCTTAGGAAAGATACTACTTTGCAAATAAGCACAGAGACATAGACAGAAGAAGCCAGTTGCTCAAAGTCTCACTGTAGTGGGAAGAGAGTGGACTTGAAATTCAGTGAGTATCTCCAAACCCCACACTGTTTCCACAGCACTCTGTTTTGGGCTTCAGTGACTACTCATTTGCTGTCCTTGGTGGCCTGTAAGAATGTGGACACCAACACAGCTGCTCAAACCCTCCTCTAACTCCACGGGCTCACCCATCCAGGGCCATGGCCACCACCCTTGCTATCACCACCGAAAGAAAGGCTTTCAGTCCTGGGCTCACGCCCATGATCTCAGAAGCCAACTGCTAAGCACTATCCGCCGTCTGGGGGGTTTGTCTTCGAGTAGTGTTGAGTAAGAAGGGCGGTTTCTGAAGCAGCCTATGGAACGCTCAAACCTCCGCACATTTCCCATCAGGAAAAATGTGACCAGGATCTTGGCTAGAATGAGAGGAATAGGGGCAGAAAGTGAGAACTGAGGGATAATTTTGAAGAAAGAAAGCAAAGGGAGCCTCATTGGGGAAAATGGAACAAGTGGGCAGAGGGAGAGAGGGGAACCTGAGAAACACCTGTTACAGCTGAGGAAGAGGGCTTCAAGAAAAAAACAGTTAAAGCTCAAGTAAGATTAGGAAGATTTGGAGATTGGGATGTCACAGGTAACCTTGGCCAGAGTTGCAATGGGAAGCGAGCCAGGATTGATGTATAAATGGAAGCAACAATGTGGCAGCTGATGAGTTTTCAAGACATCTGGTGACTAAGGAGAGAAAAGGGAGCTGACTGAGAAGGAACTGTGGGGAGGTGGCAATCCTGCAGGCTGGGGTCGTGTTAGGCGCCAGGCAGCACTTAGTTGACCTGGAGCCAGCTCAGGAAGGTCTCTGAGCTGACTTAGGTGGGGACTGCTCAGTTCCTGCAATGAAAGGACAAAAGGGGCTGGAGGTGGGGTGGGGGAAACTGAGGACACTGGTGGATGTGGCTGGCATAATCAACTGTTGACTAGGCTAGGTCAGGAAGGGAGGGAGGGTCCTGGAGAAGGGAGGGTCAGCAGCAAGGGGCTGCAGACAGGCTTCTTGTGAATTAGAGAAGAGATGCTGGGATGGAAGGCCCAGGTTCAGAGGTTTTGTGCCCTGGGAGCAATGTCACTGGTGGAGTGGCTCTGACAGCCAGGGAAGCAGAGAAGGTGGAGGAACTACGTGGCTGGTGGCCAGGTCTGTGGGGAGGCTGTTGAATTCAGGAGGGAGGAAGAAGGAGTGATCAGTGGAGACCAAGTGCCAGAGTCCTCGGAGGGAGAGGGCCAAGAGCATCCTGGGTTCCCAACATCCAGGCCTAGGCACACCAGGCCCCTCTGCCTCGAGGGAGGAGGAGCTTCACAGGGCGTGAGGAACAGTGGCCAGGAGAGTGCATGGAAAAGCAGGGAAGCTTGGGAAGGCAGTGGCATCAGGGTCTTGGTTTTCACGCAAGCATGGGAGGAGTTAAGGATGTCAGATGCCAGGGACCCTGTGGAGAGGGGTGGTAGAGGGGATTGGTAAGAGCCTGGCAGGAGGAACGGGAGCAGTACCAGAGGGGACTAAGGGGACAGAACCACATGTGGTCAGAGCAGGGATCCCAGCTCAGGTGGGGCCCCTCACAGAGGGAGGGTGACCCAGCAGTCCACTCTGGGAATCAGCACCCATTTCCAGGGGCCAGGAGCTGCCCATTGTCTGAGTGGGGAACTTTGGCCCTTGCTGCCTCCAGCAGATCTGCAAGCAGAAACTGGTCACGTAATTGTAGTTACAGCCACAGGCAGAGACAGCAAGTGTCACAGAGAAGGGGGAGAGGCAAGACCTAGTCTGGTTTTGTCAAGAGGGGACAGCACAGTGGAAGGAGAAGAGGAAGTGAGGGAAAACAAAGGGACTTCATAAAGCGCAGTTTATTACTTTCCTCAGAGGATTTAAAAAGATATTTTTGCCTTCATAATCCTAAAAAGCCGGCTGCAAAGGAAAGCACAGGCCTGTCTCAACATATTCTTTTCTATGCCAGCCTGTTCCGGGCAGTCAACTTTTTTGTAAGGCTCAGAAATCCACTCTCAGGAACAACGGAGGCCGAGTTCTAATTAATCCAGCCCATCCTGCAGGCCAGATAGCAATCGAAGCAATGGCGATGCAGAATTTATCCACGATATTCAGGCTCCCCAACGCCACTCCCTTCTCTCTACTAGGGAATGCAAAGCCGCAAGACTGCTCCAAGTCCGTATGTGGGCTTTGCCCCCCTGTCTTTCAAATCCGGCTGGAAAAACTGCTTATGTGGTATGGTGTTTTCACTGGAGGGCACTTAGAAAATCCGAATTTGAGAGTAGCCCCCACACAAGTCTTGGGGCCATCCCTGGACGTAGGCACACGTAGGACAGGGCATTAAGGATGTTCAGACCTGAGCTACAGAGGTAAGGCGGGCTAGTTCTTGGCCTGCCTACATTTTTCCCTTTATTTTTATCTGTGGGATCAGGCGTGCTAGAGAGAGGAGGAGAGGCCTGGTAACAACAGCTTCTCCGTCATTCTTGGTTACTTACATCTGTGGTCAATTTTCCACACTTTATTCCATAAAAGGTAAACGAGGCACGGTACTTGCAACAGGATAATCTAAACAATATGAACCATGTTACTGTTAAAGACCATCTGGCTGATCACGCCCAGGCCCAGACTTTTAACTCCTTGAGGTAAGAAAGATGCCAAATCTGGAGAGGCTCAGGCCCTCCTCTGGTCTCTTCAGAATCCTTTCCTCCTTCAAGCCAATTAAAACTGCCTCTAAGGTCTGTGCCAACTCTAATATCCTCTCTGATTCTAGGCTGGCTGTGGGTGAAGCTCTGAAAGCTTTGTGAATGAACAACTTGTAAATGTTTTTACTAAATGCCTCTTCTTTCTCTTTAAAGGGAAACATTAAAAGCTAAAAAAGCCCTATACACAACCCAAACTGAAATACTCTCAAGTGCTGGTGGCTGGGGTTGTTCCCTTCTTTTCTGATTCTCCCACTTGAAGCCAAGGGATCATTTACATAATTTTAATTTCAAAAAGCAACTGACACCAAGTGAAGAAACAGTGAAGCCCATGCTTTGCTTTTATTTGGGCTTACACATTTTTCTGGCCATCTGTTATCCAAGAAAGTTGCAAACTCAAATAAGAGATGGGAAACTGTAAATCAGATGGTGTTTTCCATCCTTTGGGTGGGGAGCTAATGATAAGAGATTCCGGGAAACTTTCAGATGGGTAAGGTCGTTACAAAAATGGAACTTGGCCTTTCTCTGAGGTGCAACATTCCCACCTGCAGAAGGAATTCAGCATTTGACCCAGAAGGTCCAAGTGTATTTTATTTTTCAAGTTGGCCATTAAGAGCTCCAGCTTTCCCAAGCACCCTCTATGGGTATTAAAACCATCAGCACAATCCAATTTAATATGCCTTTTAATTTTTTTTTTAAACCATGCCTTGCAATCTTCCATCAAGGATGCACCTTCCAGTACCACAGCCATACAAACCATCATTTCTAGCCACGCTCTTCTTTGTGTGTAACTACAGGGCAGGACTACGCAGTCCATGCTCTGCAAACAGGGTTTCAGAGGTCAAAGCAGAATCATGCTAAGATAAATCAGCTATTCCTGGCTTCAACAAGGCTGTCTAAAACCAACTGTGGTACAACTTACTACTAACCTTCCCCTTTCAAAGACATTCTGGAGGATGGTGATGATATAAACAGAAAAAGATGACATGAAAGCCTAGGAGAGACCAGCTGGCATAATATACACGATAGAATGTGGCTCTTCGTTTGCCAAACCACTTTAAATTCCACAGGCCCAGATGACCAGTTGCTTTTTTGTTTGGTTTGATTGACTTTCCAAACAACTTCAACATACTTCCTTCCTCCCCCGTCAACGTTGCAAGTTGCCTCTTCTGGATGCACAACATAGTTTAGAGGCGAAGGAGTTAACGGTCACCAGTAGGGCCTTTGGGAGACAAAGCATCAGTCCCCATGATCATAAATCTCTTTCAAGCAAGTTGGACTCGATTTGACTACAGCTCCCCAAATTCAGCATTCATCTTCAATTATACAAAATGACATTCACGTCTATTTAGACTCTTCATCTCCCAACACATTTATCTCATGAAATGAAAACTGGAAAAAAACAGCCCTGTCGTCCCAAACATACACATTATTTTTAAAAAAGGTTAATCAAAAAGGCTAAATAATTGAATTAATAGACCTTTCATTGGAATTTGCTTTTAATATAAATTCTTAAACATCTGTGAGCAATATTTCTAAAGAGGCAGGCAAGAAAGAAAATGAGAAAAAACATGACTTAATCATTACTCAATTGTAATAGTAATTTCACAACACAAAGTAGGAAAAATTTCATGTTAATTGAAAAAGTGATTTTAATTATGATTCTGTGATTAGATATGAATCATAATATAGTCCCTTTGCAGAATGTGTCCCTGTGGAGAGAGAGGTTTCAACTTGTGTGTGACTTTGGTTAGGACAGGTGACCCCAATGTAAACTAGTATCACTATGAGGACCGACTAGGGAAAGTTGGGGATTTCCAACAACTGCTGGGTTTGAACGACTGGTCAGAGTTGGAAACAACAAAAGGTGAGAAAAAAGTCCCAAAGGGCAGTGAGCCACAGTGGCTGAGTGCTGGTGGCACCAAAGGAGGCAACAAGAGCCAGGGCACTCAACAGGGAGTGCGGCAGGCCAAGGTGCCATCAGCCCAGGGCCATCTGGACACAAGCCTGAGGCCAGCAGGGCAGGGCTGGGCTTCTATAGAGCTTCAAGGATGGTAAGGTCTTAGCATGGAGCAGGGGGCCTGCCAGGTGGGCAAAGGCACCCAGGGACCTGTTTAGAGGAACTGGGATGTGGGGATCCAAGAATGAAGCCAGTTAGGCATGGGTCAAGGACTAGAAATAAGGGGCAGATATACCAGAGAAGGAGCCTCAGAGTCTGGAGACCCTCACCTGATTCTAAACTGCTGTGTTCTTCTCTGCTGAAGACGAGTCCCCTTGCTGAGATAGACATGTGCCTAAACCTTCTGGCATGGTCTAGAGATGGGGTGGAATGCCCAGTGTGGTAAGTGGCTCAAGCCTGTGACTGGAAAGATGTGGGCAGGGGACAACTAGAATATTTAACAGTGGGTAACAACTGGGCAAAGGACAGATGCTGAAAGTGTCTGGAGATACTTGCTCTTGCCTGACTGTGGCAGGACACAGGGTGGAGGGGCCTCTGACATGGGATTAGGGGATTAGCCATTTACCAACCAGTGCAAAAAATAACCTGCTATGAGTCAGTCCTGGAGCAGGGCAGACAGGTCACTCCCCTCCCCGTGGATAGATTTTCTACACCTGTGTGAAAGGACTATTGCTTAAGAAAGGAAAATAAAGGTGAAGGTGGAGAAAGGAGGAGCTTGTTTTGGTCAAATTTCTCAGTAAACATTTGCTTTGCTGATAAAAGATTGCACATTTGCAATTAAGAATTGTGCCTCTTTGTTCTTGTGGCAGGGTTGAGGGGCAAATGGGCTGTAGACTTCTCCAACCTGTTAGGCAGGTTTGGATTTCTTTCAGGAGGTGAGATCAGGAGGGAGCTTTTGAAGAACACTTTAAGGTAACTCACTTGACAGCTGCCCCAGTGATCCGTCCATAACCATCCTCTACTACAGCCACATATGCTCTATCTTTCCTTGATGTAGAAGGTAGAATTATTAGAGAATACAGTAAATGAGCAAGTGTCATGATTAGGGTGAGCAATGAGTCCAGGTAAGATCCACGTCATTTCCCTCTCCCCCAGCATGCGGGGTTTCAGGTTCAGGAAAGAGGTTTGAACCTCTGTGTATGCAGGCAGCAGAAGCAACTGTGTCTGGTAGGGCAAGGTGAAAAAGGGTACACAGCTCTACACCCACATTGGAGACTTTTATACTAATCGGAATAAAGGCAATGGGTGTGTTGCAGCTGGCTCCTACCACCTCTTAAATACTAAATGCTTAGGAATTTGGTAAAGCCTGCTTTAAATATAGCCACTACTAAAACGTAAATGATTAACTTGAAAATAAACAATTTACAGTTGTTAGGTGCCGTCGAGTCGGTATCCGACTCATAGCGACCCTCGTAGGGTTTTCAATGGCTGAGTGCTTCGGGATTGCCTTGGGAGTGGATTGCCAGGCCCTTCTCCCATTTTTGCGGTGCTGGGAATTGAACTTGGGGCCTCAGAGACTGCAGCACAGTGTTCTACCCACTGAGCTAAATCCCAGCCCATCCCCTGATGCATGAGGGATAGGCTTCCATTCCAAGACTTCCAGTGGATGCCCAAACCCTATTTCCAAGCACTGTGGTGCTGTGACAGGTAAGCTGATAACTGAGACAGGTACTAAGTGCCTAACAGATGCCTAGGGTGCACAGCATGGATATGTGGGACAAAGGCATGAGTCACATCCTGGGCAGGACAGTGCAGGATGATGAGATTTAATCATGGTGCTCAGAAGAGCATGCAATTTAAAACTTATGAATTGCCTATTTCTGGAATTTGGCATTTAATATTTTCAGATCATTTTGACCGTGAGTACCTGAAACTGTGGAAAGCAAAACCAGCAAGAGGAGACTATTGGATACTCAAAAGAAAAGGTAAAACTCTTAAAACTTAGCACTTATTTTATTATTAACATCTACACTCTTGATATTACTTATGTCATTGTATCAATATGGTAGAAGTACATCTCCTCCCAATGATACATCCAGGGATGCCACAAAATTGGTGGTGATGGGGGTACCTGCACCTTACAAATTGACTAACAGTGCATTAGGTTTAATTTCCTGTTTTGTTGATTATTCAGACTTAAGAAAGTGATGGAGCAAATGTCAAGGCAGGTTAACCTTCAAAGTGAGTCATGTCTGTAGTTTCATTATGACATTTTCATACATGCATGCAATGTACTTTGATCATACTCACTCCCCATTACCCTCTTATCCCTCCTACTTTCATGTCCTCTCTCTTTTTAAATCTAGATTCCCCATATGAAAGAAAAAATACAATATTTGTCTTTCTGAATCTTGGTTTATTATGCTTAACACACACACACACACACACACACACACACACACACAAAGGTAAAACTCTGAACCTGATCATACACTAGATTAATACATATGCTCACCCTGCCAATTCTCAGAATTTACTCCTCCCCTCAATTCCTGGAGCTCCTTCCCTTTGTATTCACTTACCACTTAGCAAATCATATCCCAGTGCTGACTTTTCAATTTAGAATATTGTTTCTTATTGATGTCTCACCTTGATTTGGACAAATGTCAGTTATAGCAGCTTTCTCTGAACCTGTTAAAGGTGCCTGCATGGACAAGGTGCTCAAATGTGGATTCACTGAGTTAGTCAATAGGTCACCTCGCATTCACAGAGTCTTGCCTTGGCCAGCCAAGATGCATGAACATCTTGCAATGATGATGTGGATGATAATGTGATGGCCAGGAGTTGCTGAATACCAATGATGTACCAGATGCTAGGCCGGGAACACTGCATATAACACACAGACATAACCAGTGTCTGGGCACATATGGCTACCTGTCCAAAGGTGCCTTGAGACTGTGCCTCAGTCATCACAGTCCTCAGCCCCAGCCCAAGCCTGCCTCAGGAATGCTGCACACATGAATGCATGTAGGCATGAAGGACTGAGTGAGTGTTGTCTACCCTGTCTGCCTCTTCTCTTCATCATTCCTCTCTCGTGAGGAACTCTATAAGCACAAGGAAACCAGAGTAGCCTGAATGTGGTAGATAAAAGCAAGACTGCTTTCTTTGCCATAATCTGGAAATGTCTAATGCACAAGACTAAAGACTCCACCTTCACCCAACTTTCTGTCCACCTTCTGCCATTGCTTTGGGGTCTTCCTCACCTCCATCTACACAGTACTGGCAACCATTTAAAAAGGCTGCTCACTCCCTAAGGGAGGTCCCATAGCTGGCAGGGAGCCCTGGCCTACTTGTTAAGTTCCCCACCACTGGCGAGAATCTTCCCAGGACAAGAGAGGCTTGGAGAAGCAGGCGCAGGTGGGAAACGCCCTTCACATCTGCTGCCTCCTCCTCCCTCCTCACTGTAGGAGCTTCCAGGGCAGACACCTCGCCCAGGCATGGGCCCTCCAGGAAAACCGGCAACAGGGTTCCTCATCTCTCGGTTTAAGAACCTGATGGCAATTTACTTCTAACCCTTGTCATTCACCTGTCTCAATAACAGGGCAGCTGTATTTGAGGTTTTTACCTAAAACTTACAACTCATATTTGCCAGCGGATGCTCCATTTTTATTTTATTCTGCTCTGTTGATGGTCCACATGACAAAATTTCTAGACAACTGATTTTTTATGCCTTTTAGCACCAATACTTGCTTTTCAAAACTGGGTCTGCTGCGTTAGAAAACATTTCTAAAGCAGGAGAAGCCTATTCTTGTCCTCGTCAACAGTAGGCTGAACACAGCGAACCTTTGCGTCCACAAAGCAAAGCCATGCTTATCTCTGGGAACCGCTGACTTGCACTAAAATCACCATGTGTTTGGTAGTTTTATTTTTCTGTCTTAAGAAGGGATTTGAACAAGGTCATAAAGACTGATCAGACTTCAACAGGCAGGGAAGGAGAAGGCCACATGGAGGGCAGGAGCTCTCATGTCAGATTTAATAGCAATAAATTGTTGACCAATTTCATTATCTCATGCTATTGAAGTATCTGTTCCAGCTTGGTTAGCTAATTCAACAAGGAGTTATAAATAATGTTCTACATAAGCAACAAATTATAAAATAACAATTATATTTACTTTCTTTCAGTATTTCAACTATATTAATTAAAATGAAAAAAGTTGTCTTATTACTCCAATTTTTACTTCATTTCTGATTCCATTTTTACTTCCTTTTTCATGCTGTGCTTTAGCTTATTTTGTTTCTTTCCTAAATTCTAAATTCTTTAAAATGTAATGTCAACGACTTTTATTTCAGACTAAATAAGTCAAATATATTCATTCTCACATACACAAAGGGTGTCAAAATTGTATACACATTGTGGGACGAAAACTTTCCATTTTGATGTTTTAAGGATGCAACATATGCTTGTTCTGCTAACTCCTGTCTCACATGCACATAGTCTGGGAGACTTCTGTGGTGCGTGTGTAAATTGTTCTAACACTACAGCAGACAAAGCAGGACTTGTTGCCATGTGAGGCCTCCTGGATCGTCTCCTGTGCACGTCACATACAGTACCATGCACTGCAAACTTATCACAAATGTGTGCAATTGTTAGACATGTTGGAGGTTCTGCTGCATACTCACACTTCCATTGTTGTTATACTTCTACAACATTCTTGAGTTTCAAATAACACTTCAAAATGGTCCTGGGCTCCTCAAATAACAACCTTGCTTCCGCCATTTTCTTTGACTGCCCTGCCTATTGCATGGTGGGGCTAGCATCCATTTGATGAACACCATCCTTTGAGCAGACATCATACCACATGTTGCTATTGTAATTCAATTCAACTTTGAAAAGTAACACATAGATAACATCTCTTAAAATGTGTATACATGTTTTTGGCACCACCAATATTTTCCTTTCTGTAATGCCCTTCCCCATACCGTCCAAGAATATCCATTTCTCTCCGATTACACAGCACTCCCTGATCCAAGCTGTGACCTCTTACCTGGACTGTTGAAAGAGCCTCCTAATTTGTCTATACTTGCCCAACTCCACTGGCCACACAGGGAGCCAAAGGATGTTGTGATAAGGCCAGGTGGCAGTCAGAGCATGGGCTCTGAAGGCTCATGACAACTCCAGTATATTCTAGCCCTTTCACAAACATACTATGTGACCTTAGCCTAGTTGTTTATCATCTCTGGGCCTTGGTTTCCTCAATTGGGTATATCAATAGTTTCCACATCATATGAATAATCACAGTATTAAATGACATGTTTACTGTTTGGAGCACTACTAAGCCCATACACTAGCTTAAAAAAACTGTTACAATTTGGATGTGAAATTTCTCCCAAAGGCACAGGTATTAAAGACTTGATCCCCAAAGCAATATTCAGAGGTGAGGATTTGGGGAAGTGATTGGAGCATGAGGGCTCTAACCTAATCAATGGGTTAATCCATTGATGGATTCATAATTTGATGGCACTGTTGAGGCAGATGGAAACCAGAAGGTGGAGCCTAGTTGGAGGAGGTGGGTTGCTGGGGGCGTGCCTTTGAAGAGTATACCTTGCCCCTGGCCTCTCTCCTCACTCTCTCTGCTTCCTGGCTGCCATGAGTTGAGTAGCCTCCTGCCACCATAATGGTATGTCTCGACTCAGGCCCACTGCAACGAAGCCAGTTGACCATGGACTGATACCTCTAAAACCATGAGTCAAAAGAAATCTTTCCTCATGTAAGTTGTTTTTCTCAGGTATTTTGTCACAGTGAGGAAAAGCTGGCTAACACAGAAAATCTTTGAAAATATATATGCAATTGCTTAAAACCCACTTAAAACTGAAATGCCCAGCCCTGGTCTACAAGGGCCCTTAGGATCAAGACCTGCCTCATCACATACCACTCCTCACTTTTCGTTTTTCTTTTTGGCAGTACTAAGGGGTTGAACCCAAGGCCTCACCCATGCTTTGCAAACACTCTACCACTGAGCTGCACACCTAACCCATTTTTTATTTTTCGTCTTGAGACCAGGAGTCACTAAGTTACACAGGCTGCCTCTGGCCTTGAACATGTCATCCTCCTGCCTCCACCTCACAAGTCACTGGGATTACAGGAGTGAACCACTGTGCTGGGCCCACCCTCCACTTTCTCATTATGGTCCAGCCACACACTTGTTTTTTATTGTTTCTTAAAGTCACTATGCAATTCCACACCTCAGAGCCTTTGCATGTGATATTTTCTGACTGGGTTTTTCACTTGGTTTATCTTGGCCAATGACTTATTGTTCAGTTGTCAGCTTAAATGTCATTTCCTAATTTGACAACCACTGCTCAACCACTAAGCTAACTTGAATTTTCCATGTTACTCTCTTTCCTCTACAGTACTTAGCACAATTTGTAATTATATAGCTATTTGTTGGTTTATGTTTAAAATTACTTTCCTCTAATAGATTGTGCACATCATGAAGCCAGGGAATGTTTATCTTGTTCAACTCTGTATCCCCCACACGGTGTATGTGAGAGGTACTCAATAATTATTTGTTCGGTGAATGAGAACGGATGGCTGAATTAACCAGTTTGGAAGATGAGTGTGGTCCCTTGTACAAACTCTTCCCTCTTTCTCCAAATAGGTTATAGTTTACTAAAGTTAATAAAATGGTCCGTTGCCCACAGATTCTACTGGTTATGCCTGTTAATGAAGTGAGAATTATTAATTCATCAATACACCTATTCAGTATTTCTTAATGTTTCCCACATACTTAGCACCACAGAATGGACTGTGCTTGTTAAACAAACAGCAGACCTAATACCTTGCTCCGCTTATCCCTACAGGGATGACCTATGGGACCTGCATAATGATACAGGAGATTACATAATATGATAATTATAATGATAACATGATAATTATTTGCCAAAGTGCATGGCACACTTAAGGAAAACATTAAGATGCAGGCAGAGAGACATCATTCAGGGAGAATCACAAAGACAGGAACTTTAGATGGGTCTATGGTATGTGTGAAAGGTGAGGAGGAAAAAGACATTTTTTACAAGGGGTTGGGAAGAGGCAACAAAGTCAAGGTGTATGGAGGGGGGATTCTGATAATGAGAAGACTGACCTGGTGACCTGGTAAGATTGATGTTGAGGAGACCAGTAAGGGGGGCGGGGATAAATGGTGGATGGAGAACCTTGAAGAATCCAATGAAGAGGGAGGTGACAATTCTCATTTCTTTCTGATGGCCAGTATCATGTTCTCTTGTTATCCAGCACTTTGCCCAGTGTTTTATATGTGATTTTTATTCAGTAGTGCTTGTTGAATTAAATAAGTAGAATAAAAAATTAAAAACATGAGTAGACTCATGTCAAAGGAACTGTTACAGACAGTTCTATCCCCTCAAATGCTTCTAAAGGAAGCACCTAACAGATCCTAAGAACATCTCCAAAATTTCAAATAGCAGTTACATAGATGGTTTTGAGAAATAGTCAAGACTGCATATTACATAACTCATATTAGGAAGTAAATGAGGTCTTGATCTAAAACATCTAATGAGGACAACACCAAGAGAGGCAGGGTTTATTTCTTTTAAAATACACTTTAATAAATTATAGATAATATTTTACATAAAGAAAAAGGAAATGTTTCAAAAACAAGTATGAGTTGCCCTACAATGACACAGAGCTAGCACCACATGGGGAAATTATTGGGTTAGTTCCAAACTTTGACAGGAAAAAAAATGGTTTGAGCTGGGCATAGTGGCGCATGCCTGTAATCCCAGTGACTCAAGAGGCTGAGGGAGGGGGATTGCAGGTTCAAGGTCAGAGGCAGCCTGTGTAAGCACAAGCATCACAAAGTAAAAAATAAAAAAGGCTGGGAGTGTGGCTCAATGGTAGCTCCCTTGCCTAGCATGTGTAAGGACCTAGATTCAACCATCTAGTATGGGATAAAAAATAATTTGAAACATAAGAATTACTTTGGTGGATGCTGAGACCACATTTCAATATTAGTTCTTTTTTTCCTTCTTCCTTTTCTCTACCTTTTCACAGTACTAGGGATTGAACCCAGGGTCTTGTGCATGCTAGGGAAGTGCTCTAACCACTGAACTACAATCAGCCCACTTAAAAACTTTATTTTGGTGCAGGGTCTTGCTATGTTGCCCAGGCTGGCCTTACACCTGCAATACTCCTGGCTCAGCTTCCCAAGTAGCTGGGATTATGGCATGTGCCACCAGTCCTAGCTTTCAACATTAATTCTTTCTAAGAACTCTTAAGAATTAGAAGATAAGATACATTCTATAAGATTTAAAAGACTACAGATTTAAATTTTTGCTTTAATATTATTCTTAATGTATGTGTTAGTCCATTTTTATTGTTTGTTTCTATAACAGAGTACCATAGAATGGTAATTTATAAAGAAAAGAAATTTCTTTCTCAGTTCTAGGGACTGGAAAGTCCAATGTCAAGGTGCTGGCATCTGAGGAGGGCCTTCTTGCTATGTTAAAATGTGGTAGAGGGCATTATATGACAAGAGAGCAGGAGCTGAGTTCTCAGGTCTCTCTTGCTCTTCTTATAAAGCCACTAATCACATCATGGGGCCCCATCTTCATGACCTCATCTAATCCTAATTACTTCCTAAAGCCTTCACTACCAAATACCATCAACATATGACTTCAAGGGAATATGTTTCTGATAAGAAAAAAAAAATTCTGAGATGAACTAAATTTAATTATGAAGGCCAGGGGATGGAGGAGAAAAGAGAAAGGGAAGTTAATTAGCTAATAGCTTTGGCCAAACCAACAAAAAACTGTTTTATATTCCTGAATGTATGTTGAAACACTAACTTAAATCTCATCATGGTTGACCACTATGCACCACCTCACTCTCTTTACATACAAAGTTTCTGCACTGTTCACCCCAGCCAGTTCATAAGAAACCATAATTTCTCCTTGGGACCAATCTGTCCCAAAGCTGTCCTTGGTTTACATTATCCTGCCCCTCCTATCTATAGCCAATGTAGGGTGGATAATAAACATTCCTTCTCTAAATTTTTGTTATAAAAATAATCTTAGCTCTAGGTCTAGCAGATACTTATTCCAACTGCTAACTCTGCTGTTGGTAGTTGTGGAAACCTGTCCCAAGACCTAATCCTTTTTCAGTTAGCATCTATTAACACCTCAACAAACTCTTTTATTTTAGCAATCCCTCAGTCTCAAGTTTTGGTTTAACATTCCCAGCAAGTGAACTTTGGGGGACATGTTGAAGTCACACCAAACTTTTCAGAGGAAATCCTAGAGCAGAGCTATCCATTGGGATTTTTTTTACAATGATGGAAGTGTTTGTTTCTGCACTGTCCCATATAACTAGATAACTAGTAGTATTAATTAGCAGTGCCTAGTCACATGGGGCTATTGAACACTCAAATGTGGCTAATGTGACTAAGTTATTAGCTGCCATAGTGGTTAGAACAGTCTTGGAGGCTTCACTGTACAAACACAGGCAGAGCCTCAGATGCCTTTCTCCGTACTCCTTTTGGAGGTAATAGAAAATACTGCAGTATAAATGAAAAGGAAATAGAGACTCAATATAGGAAATATACAAATAGAAATATCACTTTTTTGCAGATGATACAATTGGATAAATATAAAATGCAAAACAACCAAACACATACCCATGGTATAAAGTTAGCAAAGGCAATAAATAGAGCCATGTCTACTTCTGAAAGAAATTAAATATTTGAGAATTTGTATATCAAGATAAATAAGGGAATTAAGGGATAAATAATCTAGGGAAACAGAAATTACAATGGGAAAAATAAAAGAATACCTAAGTAAACAAAGTTATATCCACTGCCCTGATTTAGAAAATTCACGGTAATGTCAGTAACATTAGTGCACAAAACGAAAAATAGATTAACATAATACTAATTACATTCCTGCTAGAATATTCTAGAATGTGATAAATCACTAACAAAATTAATGAGGAAAAACACATATACAATAATACTAAAGAAGGTTGGAGGAGGATGAAATAATCAAATTTTAAGACATATTATAAAGAGATCTTCATCAAAACTGAATTTTGCTGGATCAAAGCCAGGACAAAGACTCTAATATAATAGTGATTCCAGAGATAGATTTAAGCACTTATAAGTCCTTAGGACATAGCAAACAAAACAAAACTGAGAATCACAATAATGGATGAAAGAATTACCATTTAATAAATGCTGGGAGAACAACCTGATATCAATATGAAGGAAAGCATATTATACCCATAACTCACCAAATATGATAATACTTTCCAAATTGACCAATGAACTAATCAAGCACAGAAGGCAATAAAAAAAGAAAGGCTAGTGTATTTATCTCAGATATAGCAAAGAGATAAATTCATGACTATTAAAACCAAATAGTATTATAACACTGAAATAAGTGGGCTCAGAAATTTAAAGTATATTTAAAGTTTCCTTAATAAAAAGTAACAAAACAAACACAAAGGGGGGAAAAGGAACATTTTAAGTTTTGATAAATATAATGGATACTTATAACCCAAAATAGTAATAAAATCTTATAATGTGATGTAAACATACATTGTCATGGGTAACATGATCCCATTTGATAAAAGGCTACTGAGCAAAAAGGGAAAGCCGGAATGACAAGGACACTAGCAAGTGACAACCACTGCATGTATGTACTATATGCAGTGAGACAAACAGAAAGCAAAATAAGCATTGTGAATAAACTTTCTAACAGCGTATCAATAAGAACTGAAATTGAATTGATATGAATAGTCAACCTTGGGGGAAAGAATTATGTAGATTCTGTATAGCAATTCAATGGGATTCTGTGAAGTTATTAAAAACTGTAGGTGATCATGGGAATTGATCTATGAATAGAAATATACGTATGAAACAATTTGAAGTTAAAAAAAGTCATAAAACAACCCTACATGGAAGAGCACTGTAAAACATTTCAGATCACACACTAGAAGATGATTATGAGCCAAAGCCCTTTCCTGGCTGAAATAATATCCAAATGTGGGGAGAAGTCAAGTTAAAGCAGCAGCAACTGGCTTTGACAGCCCTCTGGTAATACTTTTAAATTCTCCCATGAGATACTGAACTACTTAATCAAGAATGGGGCTGGGGTTTAGCTCATTTGGTAGACTGCTGCTCTGCACTCTCTGAAGACCCAGGTGTGAGCTCCAGCATCCCCAAAATGGGAGAAAGACGTGACAATCCACTCTCGAAATAATCAGCCATTGAAAACCCAATGAAGGTTGCTATGAGTTGGATGCAACTCAACTGCACCTAACAACAACAACAACAATTACGAATGTTCCAGGCCTTACTTGTTCTGATATTTCTAGAGCTTTGATAGTTTAACCTTAGAAAAGTGTAATCAGAAAAAGATCTGATCAGTCCCAGTATTTTTGAATATGTCTGCTTGGTTTTTCTTTTTATGATGTGGATTAATGAATGGAATATACAAACAATATTTGCACAATTTCAGTTCACGACTTAAAGCCATTGTTTCTCATTGAAGCACATAAATGACTGAAAGTACTACGACCAGACCATTGTCAATAACAGTCTGGTTTGTCACAGCCCTTACAAAGATCACCAATCCCTGGAGCATAGTCCAGGCAGTTATGAAACCACCCTGAAGGCAGTGGACACATCCCCTGCTGGGGATCCCTGGACCACATCCAGTCCACTTCAGTAAAACTGTGCTCTGCAATTACTACAAAGGTAAAAGGTTAAAAGGCAGATTAAGGACAAAGAAAAAAGACCCATTATTGGGATTCTTCTGTAATTTAGACTCATTAAGAAACTAAAAAATGGGGTTGAGGTCACCATTTTGCAAACTCTCTCCTGGAAAGTCTGTTCATTCTCATGGCTTAATAACCATAGTCTCTTTTCTACCACCACCAACCTTGAGTATTCTCTCATGTCTTTATGTGGGTTTCTAGGTGATGCAATGTAAATGCTTCTGTCTGGGACAGAGATGTTAATAATCCCTCATGGGCATCATGTGGAGATGCCCCTGTCCATGCCAGCCGGTGGCTAGGTCAGACCCTGTGGACTCTCTTGCCAGCCTACTTCATTGCCTATCCCATGTCAACCAATCCATAATGGCAAGCCCTGAGTCCACTTAGATATGACAAGCAGTAATGTTATGGTAGTACCACCTCTCAGAGTTGGTACAGATTGAATGTCCTAAATAAGTTGATATGAATGATAGTTGATGAATTAATAAGAATTATGGATGATAAATTGATAAGAATGATAGCTGATAGGGAAGTAGAGGTGGAAGAATGGCAAGTCTGAGGCCAGAGGCAGCCTGTGCAACTTAGTTAGACCTTGTCCCAAAATAAAAATAAAAATATAAAATAAAAATAAAATAAATTTAAAAATTAAAAAATTAAAAATAAAAATAAAAAAATGGGGCTGGGGTAGTGGCTCAGTGGGAGAGCACTTGCCTAGTATGTGCAAGGCCCTGGTTTCAACCTCCCACTACTGGCAAAAAAACACAAAAAACAAAAAAAAAAAAACCCTGCCCTGTGTCCTGTGATATACTAAGCACAGAGTAAACACTGAATAAATATCAGCTATTATCATTATCTTCATCATCCACCAAGAACAAGTCTTGGGCTCTGACTATGAGCCCACAGAAAAACCCTAACATGAAGGAGTTTTAGGCTGTACTCTTTACCATTAGGTGGAAACACCTCATGGACCTTCATGTCTTGTTATTTTCCATATGTCTGCTGCAATTTCTCAAGACTTACTAACTTCATTATCCCCCAGTTCTATATCTTTTCTCTATAATTAATAACTCAAATACATCATCAATATCTCCAAACAGAGCAAAGAACATCTACCTAAGCTTTCTTGCTCCTGTTTGGTACAACTGGGAGGAATCTCATTCATGAAGTTCTCAATTAAATTAAATGTACAATTATTTTGTGTCTTTCCAAGTACCAAAAATCCATATTCTCTGCTGCAATCAGTGTCTCCAAAGGAGAATGACTGGTGTGTACAGCAAATGCTTATTGGCAATGGTTAATGGGTACACATTAGAAAGACCATCTCCTAGAACTCGTGTTTTTACTCCTAGGAATAAAGTCCTCATTCCTATCTAGATCCATGAATGCCTATTTTCCTTCTTGTTGTTGTTAGGAGCTGAGTCAGGTCTGACTCATAGTGACCCTCATAGGGTTTTCAATGGCTGATTGTTTCAGGATTTGGGAATGGATTGCCCTGCCCTTCTCCTATTTTTGCAGTGCTGGGGATCGAACCTGGGTCCTCAGAGAGTGCAGCGCAGCATTCTACCAACTGAACTAAACCCTTAGTTTTCTCTTTTAGCAGAAATTCAAAGACTTGAAGGGATGCACTTTGCAAACCAGCTACATATGCAGTTGGAGTCTCCAAATAGTGTAGACAATTGTATACAATACTAGTAGAACTGATTTAACATTTGCCCTCTCCTTCCAAAAAAATTCTCTTTTCCCCATAATGATGGGAGGTTTTCTGAACAGCTGTAAATATAAATCTTGGAAGTGTTCCTGCCAGAATTTGCCTAGGTGTTGCCATGTTACTTACAGCAACAACATCAGAAGAATTTAGTTGGCATCAGGAAAATCCTAGATCTCACTCATAAGAGATCTAGGGCAGGTGTGGCCTTGGGTAAGTACTACCCCTCCCTCAACCTCAGAATCCATATCTATAAAATGATAGACTGGGCAAGAGCACCTCTCAAAGGACCTTTTCCATCTCAGCAAGCAGTAACTCTGAAGTAGTTGAGAAGAAGTTTCCTCAAGGAGACCCTTCCCTAGCCCCTCAGCTGTCTCAGCATGAGTCCTGAAGTCCAGTCTGTCTCTCATTTGCCCTGAAGGGTGGAATCTCCTCATCTCCCTAGCTCTAACAGGGTGGGTGGTGAACTCTGCCCTTGGTAAGCTTAATCCTAGCTTCTCCCTTCCCATGATAACCAGGTATATACATGGCCTTGGAAAGAATGACCTATAGCCAGTTTTCCTGCTCTGATCCAAAACATTGGTGAGCCCTGTGGATATCAGTTGAATTCATAACATCCCTATCTCACACTCTCCAAAGAAAGGTATGGTTTATGTTCAGTAAGTTAGGCCTGCAGAATGTTAAAAATTAAAAAGGGAAAATTCTTGGCTCTTATTCTTTACAGTTTTTAGTTACCAATCATTGATGATATTTAGAATCAAACAGACCCTAGAAAGTTCCATGACAAATGTTGATTATGTGGCTGGCAGTCTGTACTCCAACACTACTGAGTGGCTTTGTTTTGTACCACACAATCCTATAAGCCCACACCTGGCTATCTGGACCAGATGGCCAAGCAGGAGGCTTTGCCTGTGGCCTATCACGAGGTTTGGCACTTAAAGATGAGCTTGGCCAATCAGATCATTTCTCTCAGGAATCTGACACCTGGAGAAGATCAAGACAAAGAGGTGATTGGCAGTGGCATTACGCTGAGATGTCTGCAGGCCAATGGAGACTGTGATGGGCCTTGATGAGCAATGAGAGATCAGAAATGACAGGCCAGCAGAAGCAGAGGTGGAGAGAAAAGACCTGAGAGGAGGCCAAGAAGCTATCCGGTAGCAAAAGAATAGAACAGAGTTGCTTTCATGGTGACACATCATGCATTTTCAAACGCGGAAAGCCTCAATGGGCTGAAGCCTGATCTGCCGCTGTGGATTCTGAGCATCCTCCCTGCTCTTCCTCCTTAAGGTCCAGTTCTCACATGGTAGCCACCCAGCCCATGGCCTGAATCCTACTTTTTCATAGTTCTTGTCAACGTTCATCCTGAAAATAAACTTCCATTTCTTGAGATCATTTGAGTGAGGCTCTTTGCCTCTCTGAAACTAGTATCACCTAGATGTAGCCTTGGTTTCCAGATGAGGAATTAAGGAGCCACAGAGGCAGAGTAATTCACAGCAGAGTCAGGCTGCCAGCCTCTGGACTCCCAGAACAGCGCTCTTTCCAGCTGCCTTGCCTCCTGGCTTCTCTCCTCAGACACTGAGACTTCCCCTGACTTTCAGGGGCTTATAGCAGCAACCACAGCCAGGGTTTCTCCTACCAAAGTGCAGTTCCCTTCATTTTTTTTTTTAACTAAATAACAGAAACCTAAGGCCACATGCAATTTCAGATATTTCTTTGCTTGCTCCTCAACACTCCCTCTCTTCCTGTTCTCTTACCTCCTCTAGCTGTGTGTGCTTCATTCATTGTTCCTGGAACCCTTGCCAGGAAGGATGATAGGGACTAAGAATTCAACTCTGCAGTCATTTCCCTGGGTCTCTGGAAAGCCCTCCCTCTCTTCTAATTAATGACCTCAGCCTCCCTCCTCCTGTTAGGCTTTTATAATGTGTGGTGTGAAGTCCATTTTATCCCTGTCAGCAGACCCTCCTTTCCTTCAGCCTAGAGAATTTGCCAACCTCTTTCTTCAAATTTCAGCCCAATAATTCCATTCCTAATGTGCACCACCTTGGATCACCAAGAGCCCATCTTTCATCATCTTCTCATTTTTTATCATTCGGACTTTCTGGTTCTCAGCCCTTGAAGACTTTTGTTTGCCTCACATAGTGTCTGGTAATACAGTGTTCTCAGGGTTTCTCTCTCAGTTTTGCGCTGGGATCCAATCCCAAATTGTCTTTCCTCAGTTATACTTTCTTATCTTTTTTATTTTATTCTTTCTGAACTGCTCATCAGTGACTTCTGGCTTCATATCTTACTTTCTAAACAAAATGGGTAAAATTTGCTTCTTTCCTCATCTTCACTTTCATCTTGGAAAAACTCCTCAGTCAGATACATCACCCAAAGCAAGGCAACAAAAATAGAAATAGATAAACTGAACACCATCAAAGTTAAAAACATCTATGCACCAAAAGACACAATCAACAGAATAAAAAGGCAACCCACGGAATGAAAGAAAATATTTGCAAATTGTTTATTGGATAAGGGGTCAGTACTAGGATACATAAAGAATTCCTACAACTCACCAATAAGAAAGTAACCCAATTTTACAAGGGGCAAAGGACTTGAATAGACATTTTTCCAAAGAAGACATACAAATGGATAATAGGCACATGAAGAAATACTCAAGTCACTAATCCTTAGGGAGATGCAATGAAAACTGTAATGCAATAGCACCTTACATCCAGTATGATGGTTACTATCAAAAAAAGAAAAAATAGTAAGTATTGGTGGGGATGTGGAGAAACTGAAACCTTGTGCCCATGGTGGGAATATAAAATGGTTAAGCCTCTATGGAAAACGGTATGGAAGTTCCTTGAAAAATTAAAAATAGGATTATATATATGGTCTAGCATTTCTACTTCTGGGTACCTACATGCCATGAAAGCAGGGACTCAAACAGATATTTGTACATCCTCATTCAAGCCACATTATTAACAATAGTCAAAAAGTGAAAATGACCCAAGTGTTCCTCCAGAGACAAATGGAAAAAGAAAATGTGGTAAATGCATGCAATGAAATATTATTGAGCCTTATAAAAGGAAATTTTGACATGCGCTACAATATGTCCTTGAGGACATTATGCTACGTCAAATAAGACAATTATAAAAAGTTTAAAATTGTATAGTTTTACAAAATTCCTAAAGAACTCAGATTCCCAGAGTCAGATGTAACACATTGGTTGCCAGGGTTTGGGGGAGGAAGAATGGGGAATTGTTTAATGGGTATAGAGTTACAGTTTTGTAAGAGTTACAGTAGTTAGTTGTACAACAATGTAAATGGACTTGAAACTACTGAACTGTACATTTAAAAATTGTTAAGAGAGTACATTTTAAATTATGTGTGTTTTATGACAATTAAAAAAAAAGAACTCCTTGGTTGTAGCCTGGTTACAAATTCAACCACTTAATAAATTGAACAAGTTATTCAGTCTCTCCATGATTTAATTTCTTCATCTGTAAATGCAATTTGTTAGTACCTACCTCATAAGCCATTGTGGGGATTAAGGAAATTACTACACACAAGTGTTTATAAGAGTGCCTGGCATAAACTATTGTTCAATAGATGTTAGTTATCACAGCAATCAGGATTATTACTGCTACCATGTGCAAGGTGCCATTCAAAGCATTTCCCCTTGTTATGGCAACCCCCACCTCCACTCTCATTAAAGTTGGAATTTTACAGAGGAGGAAACAGAGGCTCAGAAAGGTTCAGTCATTAGCCGAGGTCACAAAAGACAGTGGATGGCAGGACAAAGATTAAATTCATCTTCAGCGATGTGCAATTGCTTGATAGAGAAGCAAGCAATCATCACACTGGTCCCAGACCAACTCAGAACTGTCTCTCATGTCCCAGTCATGAACTGGGAACGGGGAGGCTGTAGTAGGGGTGAGCAGCTCAGCCTGGCCCCAGGCCAACAACCCACAAGCTAAAGAATCTTAACTGTCTTTATCCACCTCCCACACCCATCCTGCCCCAGGGACAGGACCAGCTGGATGAAACAGAGAGAACATAAACCGAAAGCAGTAAGCTGCACCCAGAGGTCACTGATGCCCCCAAGCAGATGGAAGAGCAAGACCTTGAGGGGAGACAGCCGAGGCCATAGCCAGGACCTGCCCAGCACACTGCCCAGCTCAAACCCAGGGAACAAAGTCCATGTCATCCAGCCACGGACCAGAACATCTGCCCTGGAGAACAGAAGCTCAGGTAGACAGCCTGAGCTCCAGTTCCCAGCCCCCACCTTGCACCCTCAAAGGGTCACGGGCCCACGTTGATTTCCTTGGAGAACTTACAAGAATGGGCCAGGAGTTTGGTTAGATTCTCCTTGGGGTCCAGGCGGAGAACCAGCAGGAACCTTTTGAAGACTGGTAGTTTGGGTTAGTTGTTTTCTTTCAAATCAGTGATTTTTCCTCCCCACCCCACTTTAGGCCTTTTAAAATACCAGGCTGGCCTCAGGTGACCACAGCACTTCCTAGCGGAATCTGGCAGAAGTGGGTCCAGTCCAGCAGAAAGGGGGCCTCGTAGGAGGTGCTACCTGGCCAGTTGTGCCTTGCCCCCTGGAAGGGCATCTGCTAGCTCTAAAACACACATGTCAGGCCTAAGCAAGAAGGAAGGCCTGGAACCAAGGGACCTGCAGGAAAAACAAACAAACAAACAGAAAACATCTAGAACATGATTTTGATATTTGGGAAAGTTTTTATGCTCCCAACATTGGGAGGGGCTCAATAAACTCAAACTTAACTAGGGCTCTTCTCTGTAGGAAAAGAACTTAAATAAATCCTCTCTCAGAGTGGAAAGTTCTCCCGTCCTACCGATTGTTTTTATATTAGGCAAATAATACATATTCATGGTAGAAAATAAATGAGAAAAATGCAGACAGAAAAATTAAAATCACTCTACAGTCTACCTTCCAGATTTAATCTCCGTTAATGCTTTAGGTCTACATTTCCAGACTTGGTTCAATGCACCTATAAACATATATTTTTACATATATACATACATAAATATTCTTTGAAAAAAAATTTCAAGTAATATACTGTGAAAGCAATTCCATATCAATAATATAGAGCTACACTGTATTTTTAAGGATGTTATTTAAGATACACTATAACTTATTTAACCAAACTGTTCTCATCAGGCACAGTTTATTTAAAAATTTTCACAAATATAACAATGTTGTTATCTACGCAGGGTTTACGCCCTTGTCTAATTATTTCTTAAGAATACATTCCTAAATGTAGAATGGCTAGATCAAAATGTTTTTGTAATAAACATAAATCTCCCGAATCAATCTATTTTCATTGTTATACAAGTTTCCTTAAGGTGACAGACCCATATATTACGTGTATAAACCAAACTGACCCTTGGCTTTCTCAAACACAGTTCTCCATCATAAGCAGTTCCAAAATAAAACTCCTTAAACTCCTTATCTATGAGCTCACATATGACTCAGTGGCACTTAAAAAAACACACATTTTGTTTTGACTTTAGTAATCTGCTAAACAGAGACCCACATGATAGATGTGCCAGGAAGGATACTTGCCTCATGAAATTTGTGCACGATAGACTTTACTCACCTTCCGATCATCCCTCATCTCCTAACCATCCAGCTCCCTCACCTCCTTCCCTCCCTTCTTCCTTCTATCTCTCCACCTCTCTCTTACTTCTTATTTTATTCCTGTTTTTGAGATGAGGATTTACTGTGCTGCCCAGGCTGGCCTCAAACCCTTGGGCTCAAGCGATCCTCCCACCTCAGCCTCCAGAGTAGTCAGGACTATAGGCAGGTGTCAGCCTTTCCTTTTCTTTTTCAGGTCACTTTTTTCTTTTCTCTTTTCTCTCTTTCCTTCTTTCCTTCTTCTTTTCTCCCCTCCCTCCATCAGGGATCTTGCATCAGCACAGATGGTATGGGAGCTGGGCGAAGGTTCCAGACGGACAAGGAGCCATACAGACTGCCTGTGAGATCTTCCAGTTTTGGTATTCATTGTTTAAGTTCTGTGGAAATGGGTTTGCTTTGAAGTCTCCTGACTCATCCTCCTCTTGAACTTCTTATTTCCTGTAAATGATCCACTCGCTTTTGGCAAGATTCATGTCACACAGCATTTCCACCAGCGGGGCTGTTCTCGCCTCGGGAAGTCTAAATGCAGCCTCTTGCCGTGGAACTGGAGCAAGATGCAGACCTGCGGACCCAGCCTTCTTAAAATTTCCTTGACCAGCCCTCACGCTGCTTCAAATTAATAATGTGAAACACATGCTCCATCTGCCTGCTGAAGGGTGACAGAGCCATTTATGTTCATAATGGCCACAATTATTCTACAGATGAAAATTTTTCTAAAGTTCGTCATACAGGCCAGTCAATCAATTTCACCAAGGGGGAAATTTCCCCTCAATCATTCCACTTAAGGCCTCTTTGCCAAAACAGCCAGTTCACCACGACATTACAATGTTGAAAGGGGAAGCAAATGGAGACTATAAACAGTTCTGTGAAGTTTTCAAACTTTCTGCCCCTAATAAGGCAGGCACAGATTAGCACCAACAACTAAGTGGAGAAGGCACTGTGCCTTTTCACAAAGATCCAAGGAGCTATGTGGGGCTCTTTGGGTTTTAGACACCAAAGAAATCAATTACAAGGCTTCTTCTTTAAGAAAAAAATAAAATAAAATTGGGCTGAAAAAGTACTATTATCAGCAAAACGCTAAGTCTCTCTCTTTTTTCTTCTGGTTGGTGGAAGCAGAAAGATATCTCTTTGCTATCAGGGCAAATAAAATTTGAATTATTGACTGCTCACGTTAATGCTGAATTTTACTACTACCATATTTCAATATGAAATTATTCTAACATCCATGCCTCAAATTAAGATCGGTGATAATATATATTGCAGTCCAGAGAATGTCTTAGGTTCAGATGATGTAAAGGCCGATTCCCCTTGAGAATAAACACTGGCCATTGTTTCTTATGGGCCAAAGCTCTCTTGGCCCCTCCAAATAAATCTAAGCAGCGATGACATCAGGGAGCACTGCCTGGTTCGTATCGAAGCCCATCTGAGATGGGTGCTGGGAGGCAAGGCAATGCCACTTCATAGTGAAAGTTGTCGGTACGCCTTAAGTGCACAGCTGTCAAAATACAACTTTTTCCTATGATTTACAAAAATGAAAGGCTTTCAAGCAGGGTTAGCATAAGGCCCACACAACTTTATTCTCTTCCCTTCTGCCACACTGGATTCCTAGCTTCAAGTTCCTCATCCCACTTTTGCTCCCATGCACCCTATAGTGTCTTTAGGGGGTTATTCATGGATTCCAGTTTCCACTGCTCATTGATCAAGTCCAGCCAGCAGCTGACTGGTCAGATGTAAACCATGTCCTAAAGTCCTTCATGCTGCCTCCACTACCCTCAACACACCATTTCATCAAAGTGTTAGGGAGGGGATGTGAGAAGGGGTTGGAAAGCAAGGGGTTAAGCCAGTCTGCCTATGCCCAGCACTCCTGCCAGCTAGCACTTATATTACCCACATCCAGTCTCACACTCTGCAAAGAACACTGCCCTTTACTCTGTGCTATGGCTTCCTCCTTTGGAAAGAAGATGACTTCCATCTTCCCCAAAGCCTTCCTGTCGCAAGCCTTTGCCAATTCTCACCAGGTCTAATGAGATGTTTGTTAACATCAATCCAGGGTGGCCATAATCCACAGAATTCCTCCCTTCCCCTGCAGATAGCTTCACACGACAAATGAAATGACCTAAGGATCTGATTCCATCTTAAAAATTACTTTTCACAATTCCTTTTGCTTCTTAGGACTCGTTAGAATATATTTCCACTTTCCAAGCATAAACTAGGGAATAAAAAAAATAAATAGAGAGAGAGAGAGAGGAATGAAAGAAAGAAAAAAGGAATTTTCGGCAATCACAAAATGAGAATGTCTTTCTCCCCCTGCCAAATCAGAGTGTGATATACAGGTAAACAACAAGATGGGGAAAAAAATCTGCACACACTTTCAGATCCATTCTCTCATTTAACCTTACAAGTCCTTAATATTCACATTTTAATTGCAGTTTCAGAGCCTTAAATTCCTCTGGGGCTGCTAACAGACAAAAGAATGAGAAGCATTATTTAATTCTAACTTAGAGCAAAAGATAAGGGTTTTTAGACCTCTAAAAAGAAAAATTCCACATTTAAACCACTCAAATTACTCTGAGTGTGCATGAAACATAGCAAACTAACTTCACTGAATCTTTGACTAGGGAAGTGAGCTGTTGTAAAATGTAAATAATTTCTAACTGGCATCTCTAGCTTTTTTTGTTTTAAGAACTGGAGTGTAATTATCTCTTATTTACTACAGTCACAAACACTGCCAAAGGGAAAATAAACCACTTCTTTTGGGATGAAGTTGCTGACAAAGATTGGCCAAAGAAAAATAATTAATAGCTTTCTGCTGGCATGGAGTGAGTTGCAGAGCTTGGTTAAGTGGACCTACCAGGCATGGCTACCATGTGGCCCTCGGATCCCTGGGCCTGCCCAAGGGCAGGGTGCATTCCCGGTTCTGAGAAATACAGTGGCTTTGAGAAGGACTCAGCCATATGATAGCTTTGTGCTCTGGTTATAAACTTTCTCCCTTTAAGAAAGCTGTCCATGGACAATTAATGTCTTTCATCTGAGGCAAGCGGTGTCCAAGTTTGGTTCTGGGCTCTCCTGTTTAGAATCCTCATCCTGAGAAATGGTGGCAAGACAGCCTTCAGGACAAAGAGCCAAAGATGTGAGCATAGTGGACTTTGCTGGGGGCATCATAGATAATCACAATCATCTCTGAGGGTCAGACAGGGCAGAGGCTCAGGCAAGAAAGATCACGTGCAGCTAGAAAGACAACTCAGCCTCCTAAATGTGCGAAGGGTCTTCCATCTTAACTTTGCCTTTACATGCATTGTAAAAGCCTTTTGAATACAAACCGTATTAAATTCTAGCAGCCATCCCTCCGTATTTTCATTTGTCTATCATGAATGATAGGAAGCTCATGGCTCCAGAAAGGTAAGATATTATCATTTTTATCATTATTATTAATGATGGATTTATTTGTCATGCTTATACATTTCTGCCTCCTGTGATAGTCCCTTCCCTTCCCTTGGGCATTTTTTAAATCCCCTTTATTAATAAGGAAAGTTTTTTGCTTACTACATGCAGGAAGTTGTTGTTATTAGTGCTGTCAAGGCGAGTCTGACTCATAGTGACCCTCCTAACATTTTCTATGGCTGATTGTTTCAGGACTATTTCGGGAGTGGGCTTCCAGGTCCTTCTCCCATTTTCGCAGTACTAGGGATTGAGCCCAGGACTTTAGAAAGAACGGAGCAGCCCTCTACCTGCAGAGCTAAACCCCAGCCTCTGGTACGGGTGTGTTTTAAGACTAGCAACTATTCTATAGCTTTTCTGTAGTGTGTTTAGGTGACTGGAAAGGGTTCAGGTCTTGAAGTCAGACAGAATCTGATTTGTGGCCTGGCCAAATAACTAAATGTTCCTGAGCCTCGGTTTCCTCTCTATGAAAAAGAGACAACATCTCTTGAGCAGAACAGGCAGGGATTATGCTGGTCTAATTCCCTTTGTCCCCAAAGGCAAATGAACACCTGACCCATGCAGATGCCTCTGTCCCAGTGTGTAGCATGGAGTAAGCACCCAATAACACAAAAGCTTTTGTTACTATTACTATTAATAATATCAACAACAAAATCAAAATAATAGATTATATTGACTATGGGTCTATAACATACCACCCTGGCGTCCGATCTCGTCAGATCTCAGAAGCTAAGCAGGATTGGGACTTAGTACTTGGATTAGTTAGTACTTGGATAGGAGACCAGTTGAGAATACTGGATGCTGTAGGCTTGGGAGAAGGACCTGGCAGACCCCTCCACAAAGAATCAGTCACTGAAAACCCTATGAATAGCAAAGAAGCACTGACAATAGTGCTGGGTACGGCACAGTGTTGGGTAGTGTTTCGTTTTGTTGTACCTAGGGTCGCTATGAGTTGGACTCAACAGGGCTTAACAACAACAAACGTTGACTCCACAGAGAAATTTCTAATTAAAGTTCCATTATTGCAAATTAACTCAGTTATTCTTTCCCCTTCTTTACATAGAAGAAAAAAAAAAAAAAAGCCCAGAGATTTTGAACTCCAACTTCTCAGTGGTAATTTTGGCTTTAGGAATATCCATTATGAGTTTCTGATCCACGAACTATTAATGTTGAAGTGGGAAGGGAAATTAGGAAGTCCAAACGAAGCAAAGGTCCGCTCACGCATATAACAAGATCATTTGCTCCTACAAAAATTATTTCTTGGCTGTTTCTTTTGTCCTTTTCTCTGTAGGCAGAGACCTCTAGGGTAAAGGACATTTGGGGCCCACACACATTTGCAGAACAGGCTGGTACATCCTGTCCTTGCTACAAAACCTGGCACATTGGTGGCAAAACAGATCTCTCTTTTGACACACTTTCTTTGAGGAGTCCACCGGACCAAGGCTTGCTGCTAAAGCCAGCCCAGCCTTCCTCCCTGGCTAGCTGAACTGCCTCTGGTAGCCCCCTGGTGGCCCCTCCCAGATTCACACCACGTTTTCATTTCCTTTGAGGCAGGAAGAGGATGGCCTTACAAGAACCCCCCAAGGGTTAATCAACAGCATCCAGCAGCCACTGAAGCACCTCCTGGTCTTAGGACAAAGGCAGGGTGCTCTGTCAGGCTGGCCTGGAAACAACTCTTCTCTCTAACATCACAGCCATTCATTACGCACCCCTTGAGCACCTACAGTGTACCAGGCCGCATTGGCATGAGGAATAGCAGGCTATGGCTCAGCCTGCTCTCAATGAGTTTCCAGCATAGAGCAGGAGGCAGATGGGAGACCTGAGGACAACATGAAGAGACATGCTGAGGGAGCCCTGGGGACAGTGCCTGTCACCTCAGGGAAAGAGGGAAAGAAAGCGAGGAGGAGGCAGAGCCAGCCAGCCAGCCAGAGGAAGGCAAGCCTTCCAGGGAGAAGATGGACATGCCCCGAACCTGGACTTACTAGGGAACCGTGAGGAAGCTGGGGATGCTCTCAGTGAGCAGGAGGGAGAGAAGGGGCTGGTGACACATACAGGGGTGGACAGAGAAGGCCCTGGAGGCCACACCAAGGAGCACGGACTTGATCTTCTCCCTCAGTGATTTCTGAAGCCATGCCTTAAGCTTCCTGCAGGCATTTGATTCTAACATCACAGGTGCTGGGGCTCAGAGAAAGCTATGGGGGGCCACCCTTAACCCACTGACTTCCAACTCCTGTGTTCAACTGCAGTCTAACTGTGAGAAGTACACCAGACAAATTCCAAGAGACGGCATGCTACAAAATATGTGACGAAGCCAGGCAAGGTGGCGCACGCCTGTAATCCCAATGACTCAGGAGGCAGATGCAGGAGAATCTCAGGTTCAAGGCCAGAGACAGCTTTTCTTACTCAATAAGGCCCTGTCTCAAGATAAAAAATAAAAATGGGATGGGGGTGCAGCCTAGTGGCAGAGCACTTGCAAAGTATGTGCAAGGCCCTGGGTTCAACCTCCAAATACTGTTTAAAAAAAAAGTCCTGACCAATCCTCCTGAAAATGTCAATGCTGTCAAAAACAAGGGAAGCGGGAAAACCTATCACAGTCCAGAAGAGAAGATGGAGCTGTGATGACCTAAGGTAACCTTGTACCCTGGATGGCATCCTGGAGCAGAGGAAGTAACCTATTAGGTAAAATGTAAGCAAATCTGAATAAACTATGGGTTTAAGTGGACGATTATGTATCAATATTAGGGTTCATTCATTGTAACAAGTGTACCACCCAAGTGTATGATGTTAATAATAAGGGAAACCGGATGCCAGATACATGGGAAGTCTCTGTTCTACTCGCACGTTTTTTCTGTAAATCTAAAACTGTTCTAGCTGCATATGGTGGTGCAAACCTCTAATCCCAGCACTCAAGATGCTAAGGCAGGAGGATCATGAGTTTGAGGCCAGCCTGGGCTACAGGGTGAGAACCTGCCTCAAAAAATTAAAATAAAATAAAACTGTTCTAAAAAATAAAATGTATTAAAAATTCTTTGTTCACCCACAGCCAAACTATTGTCACCAAAGGGTTTTATGCTAACTAAATGCTGTAAATTAGTACTTAGGAAACTGATTTAGAGCCAGGTATGGTGGCACATCCCTGTAATCGCAGCAACTCAGGAGGCAGAGGCAGGAGGATCCCAAGTTGGAGACTAGAGGCAGTCTGCATAATTTAGTGAAACCCTGTCTCAAAAAGTAAAAACAGGCTTGGGGTATAGCTCAGTGGTATAGCACTTGCAAAACATTCAAGCATGAGGCCCTGGGTTCAACCCCCAGTACCACAAAAAAAAAAAAAAAAAAAAAAAGAAAAGAAAAGAAAGAAACAAACAAACAAACAAAATTGATTTATACTCTAATAACATCATCCACCATTTATTGACCTGTACCAGGCCAGGCACTCTGCCCAGAGCATCCCATGACCTGTCACAGCTAATCTCTACAACCCTAAGCACTAGGAACTGCCAGTATCACACCCCATTTTCCAAAGGAAAAAAGTTAGGCACAGATAGCTTGGATACCTTGCGTAAGGTCATATAAGTGATGCAGCTTCAATTTGAGAGCTTGGTCTGTCAGATGTGAGAGTTCAGATGCTTAAACGATGATGCTACACTTTATTGCCTTCTGACTTTCAGTTTTAGATACTGAAGTTCCATGTGATACTTCACTGAAAAAGTAGGTTCTATGCTGGTTTTATTTATTTACTTTTTGTTTTAAAGTTTGAAGCCACAACTACGGATGGGTGGGCAGTGGTCCTCAGCAGTTTCCAGTGAAGGAGGGACGTGGTCAGAGCTGGGTTTTAGAGTGAGCCTTCTGGCAGCTGCAGGGTAAACCATGGACTAGTGCGGGCACTGGGCCCTGCCGAGATTTTCTAGTGATGTGTCCAAGGGGAGGAGGAGAAGCAACCAGACAAAAGGAACTTCCCTAAAAGGATAAGGCAAAAGCCCTTGCATAGGACCCCTTTGGATCCAGCCCCAAGCAATCAAACCACAGGTATTACTGAGCCTCAAATGTGCCCTGGGACCAGGTCTGCCTACACAGACAGGACCTGAGAGCTAGTAAAGGGAAAATAACCACAGAGCAGGAAGTGGAACAGCCGGCAGGAACCTGGCCAGGGAAAGGGCAGGTCTTACGTGGAATGCTCCCTGTGGGCTGGGGCAAACAGGGCCTGGGGGCTGCACCCTGAACACTGCAAGAGGCCGTATGGAGGGACTTCAGAAAGCCCATGCCGGCACGAGGTACATCCCACCTATACCCTGCAGTCCCCATGCCTGGGCCACTCAGCCAGAGGGTGCTGGGGTAGAGAGCTCAATCTCTCACCCCGAGCTCTGTAGCCTCCTCTGCCCTCCCAGGTCAGTTAAAAGCAAGACTCATTTTACCAGCGTACTTGATAGACTACTATGTGCCACCTGGAGGCATGTTTGGAATCTGGCATCCCTAGAGACTTTGGAAACACAAGCAAGTCCCCTATAGTCACTCCCCAAAAGTCCCAGATGCCATCTTACACAGACTGGCATGGAGTAGGCACCACCCAATGGGCAGTAAACATAAGAGACACTTATACCTTCATGGGTCACAGGTCCCGCTAGACTGTCCTAAATGGGAGTTTAGAATATTTGGTACAAAAACCTCGTTTTTGTTTTCCATTGCAGCTGTAACAAATTGCCACATACTTCTTGTTGTTGCTGGTAAGTGCCGTCAAGTCGGGTCTGACTCATAGCAACCCTGGGTACAATAGAATGAAACACTCCTTGACACTGTGCCATGTCCAGCACTATGGCAGTGCTTCTCCACTATTCATAGGGTTTTTGATGGCTGACTATTTTGGGAGTGGGCTGCCAGGTCCTTCTCCTGTTTTTACAGTGGTGGGGATCAAACCCAGGGCCTCAGAGCATGCAGGGCAAGCACTCTACCAACAGAGCTACACCCCAGCCCCACCACATACTTCCTGTTGTTGTTAGGTGCCATCGAGTCAATGTCCAACTCATAGCGACCTTGTGTACAACAGATGAAACACTACTGTTAGTGCTTCTCTGCTATTCATAGGGTTTTCAATGGCTGACTGTTTTTTGGGAGTGGGTTGCTAGATCCTTCTCCCATCACATACTTAATGACTTAAAACAACACATATTTATTATTTTACAATTCTGGAGGTCAGAAGTCAAAATAGGTGTCACCAGGCTAAAGTGAAGCTGTTGGCAGGGCTGCGTTCTGCTCTGGAGGCTCTAGGGGAGAATCCCTTTCCTTCCCTTTTCCAGCTGCTAGTGGATACCTGTATTGGTTGGTCTGTGGCCCTTTACCCATCTGCAAAGCCTGTTGTGTCACATCTCTGACTTTCTTTCATGGTCACGTCTGCCTCTGGCTCTCTTCTCTGCTCTCTCTTCCACTTTTAAGGCCTCCTGTGATTACACTGGCCCACCTGGACAATTCAGGATCATTTCCCTATTTTTATGGCCAGCTGATTAGCAACCTTCATTCCACTTTCACCTTTAATTCCCCTTTGTCATGGAAGGTAACATCTGTACAGATTCCAGGGATCAGCACGTGGACATTTTGGGGTGCCTAGCCCTGTGGCATCCGATCCCGTCAGATCTCAGAAGCTAAGCAGGGTCAGGCCTGGTTAGTACTTGGATGGGAGACCACCTGGAAACACCAGGTGCTATAGGCTTGGGAAATGGACCTGGCAACCCACTCCCAAAAATAAATCTGCTATTGAAAACCCTATGAACAGCAGAGAAGCACTGATAATAGTGTTTCGCCTGTTGTACACAGGGTCGCATACTGACTCGACGGCACCTAACAACAAGAACAACTATGTTAATCAGCTTTTCATCACTGTGACAAAATACATGAGGCAGAACATCATGGCAGCAGGAGCATGTACCTCATGGTGACCAGGAAGTAGAGGAGGAGAAAGATGGAGATGGGGTGGGAGGGGATATGAGAAGAGGCCAGGGACAAGAAGTACCATTAAAAGCAGGCCCCTAACTGCTTGGTTCCTGTATGTTCCATCTGGTGAAGTCCATGTGTATAGTCGCTGTTTATATGATCTACTTCCTCCATCTAGGCTCCACCTCCTGACATCTGGTTCCGCTATGAACACATCAATGGTTTAGTCCATGGATGAAGTTAGTGTCCTCACAATCCAATCACTTCTCATTAACACCACTGGCCAGGGAACAAGCCTTCAACACATGAGTCTTTCAGAACACTTTATATCCAAACTGTAACACCTTTCACAAACCTCAGTGAGGTCAGCCTGGCATGGGCCATTTTGAATCAGATAATCCTATGGTCTATTAGGCTGGGAATGACAAAGAGAAATGGGCTTGCATTCAACATCAAAAAAAGATATCTCAAGATATGTCCTGAAATACAATATTGTCAATGATAGAATAATATCCATACGCCTACAAGGAAGGCCAGGTGACATGACTATTATTCAAATTTACACACCCACCATTAAGGCTACAAATGAAGAGAAGGAAGATTTTTGCCAGCTACTGCAATCTGAAATAGATCAAACATGCAATCAGGATGTACTGATAATTACTGGTCACTGGAATGCAAAAGTTGGAAATAAGCAAGAAGGCTCAGTAGTTGGAAAATATGGCCTTGGTGACAGAAATGATGCTAGAGATTGCATGATTGAATTTTGTCAGACCAATGACCTTTTCATTGCAAATATGTTTTTCACCAACACAAATGACACCTATACACGTGGAACTCACCAGATGGAACATACAGGAACCAACTGACTACATTTGTAGAAAGAGATGATGGTAAAGCTCAATACCAAATGTCAGAACAGGACTATGTGCTGGTTGTGGATCATATGAACTCATATGCAGGTTCAAACTGAAACTGAAGAAAATTAGAACACATGTACAAGAGCCAAGGTATGATCTTGAGTATATCCCACTTGAGTTCACAGATCAATTTAAGAAAAAGTTTGATGCGTTAGACACTAATGACAGAAATCCAAATGAGTTGTGGCATGACATCAAAGACATCATTCATGAGGAAAGCAAAAGATTATTAAAAAGATAGGAAAAAAGGAAAGACCAAATTACATGTCAAAAGAGATTCTGAAACTTTCCCTTTAATGTCAAGGAGCTAGAATAAAAGGACAACATGACAAAGTTAAGGAACTAAACAGAAGATTTCAAAGGACAGATCGAGAAGACAAAATCCAATATTTTAATGACATGTGCAAAGAGCTAGAGATAGAAAACCAAAAGGGAAGAACACGCTCAATTTTTCTCGAGCTTAAGAAATTGAATAAAAAAGTTCCAGCCTTGTGTGGCAATAGTAAAGGATTCTACAGGGAAAATATTAAATGATAGGTGAAACATCAAAAGAGGATGGAAAGAACACATACAGTCACTATGCCAAAAAGAATTGGTGGATGACCAACCATTTCAAGACGTTGCATATGATCAGGAACCAATAGTACTGAAGGACAAAGTGAAAGTTGCCTTGAAGGAACTGGCAAAACACAAGGCTCCAGGAATTGATGGAATACCAATAGAGGTTTTTCAACAAACAGATGCAGGACTGGAGGTGTTAACCTTTTTATGCCAAGAGATTTCAAACACGGCTACCTGGCCAACTGACTGGAAGAGATCCACAGTTGTGCCTATTCCCAAGAAAAGGGATCCAACCGAATGTGGAAATTATTGAATGATATCATTAGTATCACACACAAGTAAAATTTTGCTAAAGATCATTCAAAAGTGACTGTAGCAGTATATAGACAAGGAATAGCCAGAAAATCAAGCTGGGCTCAGAAGAGAATGAGAAATCAGGGACATCATTGCTGATGTCAGATAGATATTAGTTGAAAGCAGGGAATACCAGAAAGAGGTTTATCTATGTTTTATTGACTATGCAAAAGCATTTGGCTGTGTGGATTATAACAAATTATGGATAACATTGTAAAGAATGGGAATACCAGAGCATTTAATTGTACTCATGAGGAATCTGTACATGGACCAGGAGGCAGTCGTTCAAACAGGACAGGGAAACACTATGTGGTCTAAAGTCAAGAAAGGTGTGTGTCAGGGCCGTATCCTTTCATCCTACCTCTTCAATTTCTATGCTGAGCAAATAATCTGAGAAGCTGGATATTATGAAGAAAAATGTGGCATCAAGATTGGAGAAAGACTCATTAACAGCCTGTGTTATGCAAATAACACAACTCTGCTTGCTCAAAGTGAAGAGGATTTGAAACATTTACTAATGAAGATCAAAGAACACAGCCTTTAGTATGATTGTGCCTCAACATCAACAAAACAAAATCTTTATAACTGGGTCAGTAAGGAACTTCATAATAAATGGAGAAAAGATTGAGGTTATCCAAGATTTTGCTTTACTTGATTCTACAATCAACACCAATGGAAGCAGCAGTCAAGAAATCAAAAGAAGCATTACCCTAGGAAAAGCTTTTGCAAAAGACCTCTTTAAAGTGTTGAAAAAGTAAAGATGTCACACTGAAGATGAAGGTGTGCCTGACGCATGCCATGGTATTTTCATTTGCATCACATACCTGTGAAAGTTGGACATCGAATAAGTGGGACAGGAGAAGAGTTGATGTTTTTGAACTATGGTGCTGGAGATAACTATTGAATATACCACAGACTGCCAAAAAAACCAACAGATCTGTTCTAGAAGTGCAACCAGAGTGCTCTTCAGAAGCAAGGATGACTAGATTGCATCTTTCATATTTTGTACACGTGGTCAGGAGGGACCAATCCCTGGAGAAGGACATCATGTTTGGGAGAATGGCAGGTCAATGGAAAAAAGGAAAACCCTCAACTAGATGAATTGACACAATGTCTGCAACAATGGGCTTAAACGTTAAAAGGATTGTGTGCCTGGCACAGAATCAGTGAGTGTTTCCTTCTGTTGTACACAGGGTCTCTATGAGGTGAACCTGACCCAATGGCACCTAACAACAACAAAAACAACAATCACAAACTTTTTTTTTTTGAGACAAGGTCTTGCCGTGTAGCCCAGGCTGGCCTCACACTCACCATGTAAACCGGGCTAACCTTGGACTTGTGTAAATCCTCCTTCTCCATCCTTCCAAGTGCTGGGATTACAGTCATTCACTACCACGCCCAGCACAAACATTTTTAAAAGTCAAACCAAAGGAAACAACCATCTTATCTTCAAAATATTTTTTAAAAAATTATCTCTTATCAAGCACCTATTATCTGTCATCACGACACATTTCACATAGACTATCCTATTTAATTGTAGTCAACATCAATGAGGTGGGCCCTCTTAACTAGCCAGATCCTGACACTCAGTGCTATAGTCCGGCTGGCTCTCCAAAAACTGCTAAAAGCCCCCATGGGATCCAGCCTTGCCCCAACTCTCAGTCCATCTCCCACCAGCTTCCAAGCACCTCCACGCTGCAGCCATATTGGGCCTCCTTTTGGTTCCTGGAATTCCCAGGTCTGTGCCTGCTGACCTCTCTTTCTGGAACATTCATCCCTAAGATCTTTACATTGCTGGTCCCACCTCATTATTCAGGTCTCAGCTCAAATATCTCATCCTCAGGGAGGCCTTTCTTAGCCATCCCATCTGAAGTCACCAGTCCCCTCCCCATCAAGCCACCACTACCTAAAATTCTAATAATTTGTCTGTTTTATATTGCCTATCTGGTCCATGAGACTAGAGACCTAGTCTATCTGTTCAAAGCTATATCCCCAATTCCTAGAAGTAGGGCTTACTGTATAGTAGGAACTGAATAAATAATTATTGAAGGAATAAAAGGGAATTGTGTGAATGAAGAAATGAAGGGATATGGCCAAGTTTACAGAGCTCATCAGCTGGGATTCCAACACAGGACAGGGCTGACGTCACAAACTCTAAGGAGGCAACCCTCAACCTTTGCATCAGAGAGTCTGGCTGAGCAGAGCACAGTGGCACATGCCTTAATCCTAGTGATTCAGGAGGCTGAGACAGGAGGATCCCGAGTTTGAGGCCAGAGGCAACCTGTATAACCTAATGAGATCCTGATTCAAAAAAATAAAAATGGGCTGAGAGTACAGCCCAGTGGTAGAGCACTTGCAAAGTATGTGCAAGGGTGGGGGAAGGAGGAAGAAGAGGAAGAGGAAGAGGAGGAGGAGGGGGAGAGGAGGAGGGGGGAGAGGAGGAGGAGGTGATCTGGATGGGAGGGGGGAGGGGCAGGGGGCAGGGAAGGAGGAGGAGGAGGAGGAGAGGAGTCTGGCTGAGAGACGCAGAGATGGAAGGCCCCGGTACTGCACCAGGAGTGCAGTGCAACAGTGACAGAGCAGGCTGCATGGATCAGCAGAATCACTAAGTATGGTCTGCATGTTTAGCCAGAAGGGCTGAGAAAAGGAGAGGCTGCGGTCACCGCAAGCCAGGAATTTACAATCAAGCGGGGGAAACTAACCCCACATATGAACTGATCAGCGGCAAGCAATGCAGGGTTCACTGCTGTGACAGGAAGGGCTGCAGGGCCAGACATAAGAGAGTACAACAGGGCTGCTGGAGACTGGTTTAATGAGCAGGGCCTGGGGAGCAGCACGTGGAGGCAATAGGGCAATGCCCAAGCAGGGGTGCAGACCCTCGAACTGGCAGGACACAGGCGACAGACAAAGTCCAGAAGCCCGGAAGGTGCATATTAGGAAGCAGAGGAAAGTAAAACTGGTAGAGCCAGGCTCTGGAGGCCCAGCAGAGGAATTTACACTCTCCCTTTTAAAAGGGTGAGGAGTTAAGGCAGTTCTTGAGCAACAGAGGAGCCTGTGTTTTAGGAACACTTATTTTTCTTTTAGCAAAAAGGCAGTATGGATTGAATGGCAGTAAAATCTATTCCTTACCAGCAGCGTAGGTGCCAAAAAGGCCTCCAACCACAAAATACCTCTGCACTTCAAAGCCACCTGCTGGAGGTCTGTTTCCCTGGGTTAGGTGTTGCCCTCATCCAAGGCCCTTCCATAAGGCTGAGTGACGTGTTCCCTCAGCATGATACCAGGGGACCCTGGCCTTCGCAGGCCTGGAGGGCATCACGCTGTTTTTCCTCTGCAGTGGTGAGCATTTGAGCAGCTGGGGACACGTGGGAGGGTGTAAGCAGAGACGAACAGGAGGAAAAAGGGGACTGTGGCATTAACTGGATCTTGAGCTCTCCCCCCTCCTCCCAGACCTCAGGAAACATCTTTAAAAGCCAGCTGGAATGAGCTTTTTATTTACAGAGCATATTTTCTTTTCCTTTATTTTATTTTTTTATTTCTTTTTTTTTTAATTGAGCATGTTTCAAATGAACCATTTTAAAATATCCCTTCATGGTTTATTTCCTCTATACTTCAACTCCAAAGAATAACAATCTATAATTCTATGGCCGTTCCCTAGTCTCAGTTCAATCTACCCTACCAGCAGTAGGAAATTATATTATATACTATTTTTCCTGAAGACATCCAGTGTAGAATGAAGATTTCAGAAATAAGTCTTAAAAAACAAAGAAACAAAATAGGTGGTACCAGCCTCTAAGGAATTGATTGCTCTATACCCTAATAACCAGATATGCACATTTTAAACATCATAATTTTGGTCCACTTTGCTGTCTTTTGTGAGGAAATGTAAAAGATGCAGCTGTTTTTGTACAGGCAGCCCAGAGGCCATGATTTCAATGGGGCCATTGCATCATGGATTCCAGAGACTGAAGCCTAACCAAGCTAACCACAGAGAAGAACTCTTCAAAAATTCCTTGCAGGGCCTGTAAAGAACCTAATACGGGGCACCGGCAATGAGCCAGCAAAACTGGCAGCAGCCAGGAGAGTATGTAACAATGGCACCACCATGGAAGATTTTTTTGGTCCCTTCTCATCATATTCCTTCCTGCCCCAACCTGCAAGTAAGAAGAACAGGATGCCATGGTGTAAAGTCTGTGTTCTCCCCCAAACGCAAATGTTGAAGTCTTATCCTCAATGCAGTGGTGTTAAGAGAAGGTGAGTAGATCATGAAAGTGGAGCCTTCATGAGAGGGATTAGTGCCCTTACAAAGAAGACCTCAGAGATCCCTCACACCTTCCACCATGCGAGGACACAGCTAGAAGGTGCCATCTATGAGGAAGTATGCCCCAACCAGATATCAACGGGGCCGCCATCTTGATCTTGGATCACCCAACCTCTACAACTATAAAAAATTTTAATTTCTGGTGTTTATACACCAGTCAGTTTATGGAAGTTTTATTATAGCAACCTGAACAGACTAAAATGCAGGAGGAGGAAAGAATAGAGAAAGTAAGCTGGGCGCAGTGGCTCACACCTATAATCCCAGGAATTTGGAAGGAGGAGGCCAGAGGTAGTCTGCTTAATTTAGCAAGATCCTATTTCAAAATAAAAAGTAAAAAAATGGGCTGAGGGTACAGCTCAGTGGTATACCACTTGCAAAGCATGCAAGTGTGAGCCCCTGGATTCAACTCTGCAGTACCATTTAAAACAAAAAAAGAATAGAGAAAGAGTGGAAGACCACACCAGGCCCATCACTCCCAGGCCCAGCCCCCTTGCAGGAGCCTAATCCATGGGCAGGTGCCCATAGTGTCATGATGCCTAATCCATGGGGGAGGGCAGGAGCATAGGATTGGGTGGGTTTTATTTCAGACTGGATTAGACTGATGTGATCCATGATTACCTAAATGAGACCTGATTTCTACTTGGAAGCAGCTGGAAAACCATGCAATCTCCCTGACATGACACAGAAATGTTTTACGGTGTATCTAGATAAAAACTAAAGCTTTTTCCAGACTAAACTCCTATGAAAGTCAGCCTGTTCAATTTACATAAAATTAAAACCAAAGATTAAAATATCATTTTTTGGCTAGCGAATGAGCAAAGATGAGAAATAATAATGCTCAGTTTTGATGAGAATATAGCAAAACAAGTCTCTATATACTTCTGGTAGGATCATAATTTGGTAAACATTTTCTTGGGCAAGGTTTCTCAGACTTTCATGTACGTACTAGTCACCCGTGTACCTTGCTAAAATGCAGACTCTGATTCAGTGTATCTAGGATGAAACCTAAGAATCTGCATTTCTCATGAACTCTCAAGTGCTACTGATGATATTGGCCTAAGGATCATACTTTGAGAGACAATTTAGCAATGTGTATCAAAAGCTTAAAACCTTCCAATCTTCATAGTTTTTGACCCAGTAACCCCATGCTAATGAATATATTCTAGGGACCAATACAGAATCATAAAAAGAAAATTCACACAAAGATGTTTATAACACTTTTCATATCTACAGTAAAAAATACAACCTACATATCAACAATATGGAAATTTCTAAATAAATCATGGTAAATCTATCTTGTCCTGGCACCCGACAATATAGTCATTACATATCAAGTTCTTTTAGAATGTTTGGTGTTATGGGAAAATATTCATGACATGCAAGTTAAAAAAAATAAAAATACAAAATTGGGAATCCAAATGAATGAGAAAGTTATCAAATGATATCCTTAATATCACACACAAGTAAAATTTTGCTAAAGATCAAAAGTGATGGTAGCAGTATATTAACAGGGAACTCCCAGAATATCAAGCCGGATTCAGATGAGGGTGGGGAACCAGAGACATCATTGCTAATGTCAGATGGGTACTAGCTGAAAGCAGAGAATACTGGAAAGATGTTTGTCTATGTTTTATTGACTATGCAAAAGTATTTGACTGTGTAAATCACAACAAATTATGGATAACACTGAAGAATGGGAAATTAGAACACTTAATTGAACTCATGAGGAATCTGTACATGGACCAGGAGGTGGTTGCGTGAAAAGAACAAGGAAACACTGCCTGGTTTAAAATCAGGACAGGTGTGTGTCAGGGCTGTATCCTTTCACCATACCTCTTCAATCTCTATGCTGAGCAAATAATCTGAGAAGCTGGATTTTATGAAGGAGAACATTGCATCAGGATTGGAGGAAGACTCATTAACAACCTGCGTTATGCAGATGATACAACTGTGTCATCTGCAAAAATAAAGTGAAAGTGAGGAGGATTTAAAGTGTTTACTGATGGACATCAAAGAACACAGCCTCCAGTATAGACTGCACCTCAAAAACAATAAATCAAAAATACTTTTAACTGGGTCAGTAAGCAACTTCATGAAAAATGGAGAAAAGATTAAGGTTATCCAAGATTTTGCTTTACTTGGTTCTACAGTCAACACCAACAGAAGCAGCAGTCAAGAAATCAAAAGACACATTGCACTGGGAAAAGCTGTTGCAAAAGAGCTCTTTGAAGTGTTGAAAAGCAAAGAAGTCACATGGAAGACACAGGTGAGCCTGACTCATGACATATTTTTGGTCACATCATATGCTTGTGAAAGCTGGACAGTGAATAATAGGAAGAGGAGAAGAACTGATATTTTTGAATTTGGTGCTGGAGATGAATATTGAATATGCCATGGTCTGCCAAAAGAATCAACAGATCCACACTAGAAGAAATGCAACCAGAGTGCTTCTTGGAAGCAAGGATGATTAGACCAGATCTTATGTATTTTAGATTTTGTATTTTAGTCAGGAGGGACCAATCCCTGGGGAAGGACATCACGTTTGGGAGAGTGGTGGATCAATGAAAAAAAGGAAGACCTTCAACTAGATGGATTGATACCATGTCTGTAACAATGGGCTTAAACATAGAAAAGATCATATGCATGGTACTGTGTTGGGAGTTTCATTCTGCTGTAAATAGGGTCGTCATGAGTCAGAATCTACTTGATGGCATTTAACAACAACAAAAACACATGATGGTTAATTTTATTTGTCAACTTGGCCAGGCTATAATATCCAGTTATTTAATCAGGCACTAATATAGACAATGCTGTGAAGGCATTTTGTAGATGTGACTAACATCTACAATCAGTTGATTTTATGTAAAGGAGATTACCTTCCATAAGGAGGCTGGATCTCATCCAATTAATCAGATTAATATCCAAAGAGCAAAATCAGACTCTTCAGAGAAGAGGGAACTGTGCCCTAAAACAGCATAACCAAGTCTTGCTTGTGCTTCTAGCCAGGTAGACTGACTGCCATACAGATTTTGGACTTTCCAACCTCATAGTCACTTGAGCCTACTCCTGAAAGTTAATGTCTTCACAACTCTCGCCTGTTAGTCTGCTTCTCTGGAGAATCCTGACTGATCCACAGTATGATTCTAATTTTGTGAAAACAAGGCTAAAAACATGTACAAGTAACACCGATAAAGCTTAGGTTCTGTAACTGAATGTACAACATGACTCTAATTCTATTATTAAAATATTCAATGTATGAATAATGAGAGAGAAAAACCATCTAAAACCAGTAGTATAAAGACTACAATTTATTTTACTATTTGTCTTTATATTTAATGTTTTCTTCTAAAGTTTTTCCTTGAAGCATGTGTTACTTTTGGAATCAGAGAAATATAACCAGTGTGACTGGCATTCAATGAAGCAATTCCAATGTCCACTAAAAGGTACACTGCACAATTTTAGACCTCCTACCCAAGTCAAAAACTTTATTTTTGGCCTTTCCTCCAGATCTATCCCAGATCCATCTTTTTCCTCAGTTTCTCTTCTCTCCCTCGTTTTTCTGAGACTTCATTCTGAAACTCCTACTCTACCCTGCCTTCTCCTTCACCCACTCCTGCCCCCTCACTCTGCCATCTCTATTTATGATAAAGGTGGGAAAAGGATAAGGAGTCCTCTAGCCTTTCCAGTTTTGCCACAAACAGCCCAAATCCTTGAATTTGAGGTCACCGGGGTGAGGAGCAGGTGCCCTATTCACCTGGCAGAGGATGGGAAGCTATATGGCCCTCAGGGGAGCTGATCCTCAGAGGATTCTGCACAGTGACAATCAGAGCCCCTGAGCCTTCCCCTGGTACCTCTACTGTGGGCCTAGGATTTCTGATGCAGTGGGGCCCAGATAGTATCCAAATACTTAAAGTGCCTGTGCAACATTTATTGATGGGGAGAATCTGATACTTACATCACTTGGGCTAGTAAGTTTTTGTTTTTAAAAAAATTTTTACAATAATTTTTAATGTACAACTTAATGTGTCTCATTATGACATTATCATACATGTGTTTCATTGTACATTGCTCACGTTCACCTCCTGCTACCCCCTCACCCCTCCCCCATCCTCTCCCTCACCACCAGTAGTCACCCTTCTACTTGGATGTCTTGTTTGTGTGTATTTCTATCTATCTATCTATCTATCTATCTATCTATCTATCTATCCATCCATCCATCTTGATTTTGCCTAATGGTCAACATATATGATATTTCCTTTCCTTTTTCCCATTACCCTTTATTCTTACCCCTCCCCTTTTTCTTTAGTCTATTATTATTCCCTACATAGACCCCTTCTACTTTCATGACCTACATATTTTTATATTGAATATATATTTAAGTCTTTGTTGTTATTTGCAGTTAGGTGCTCTCAAGTTGGGTCCGACTCATAGTGACACTATGTACAACAGAACAAAACATTCCTACTGTGCCATGCCTGGCACTATGAATAGAAGTTCCTCTGCTATTCATAGAGTTTTTAGTGGCTGATTGTTTCAGGATTTTTTTGGAAGTGGACTGCCAGGTCCTTCTCCTATTTTTGTGGTTCCAGGGATCACACTGAGGGGCTCAGAGCATGCAGAGCAGCACTCTACAAACTGAGCTAAACCCCAGCCCCACACTGAAGTCTAGTTTCCATATATCAGAGAAAACATGTGATGTTTATCTTTCTGGTTCTGGTTTCTTTCACTTAAAATGAGGATCTCTGGTTTCATCCATTTTCTGGCAAATGTCACAATTCTGTCTTTCTTCATGACAAAGTAAATACTCCATGGTGTATGTATCCTTATCTATTCATCTGATGATGGACACCTAGGTTGTTTCCATAGCTTGGCTATTGTGAATAATGCAGCAATGAACATGGATGAGCAGGTAGCTCTGTGGTATATTGACTTATATTCATTTAGATATATACCAAGGAGTGGTAGAGCTGGGTGGTAAGGTAGTTTGATTTTTAGTTTTTTGAGGAACTTCCCTACTGATTTCCATAGTGACTACACCAATGTGCATTCCCACCAGCAGTGTAGCAGTGTTCCTTTACCCCCGCATCCTCACCAGCATTTGTTTTTTTGATTGTTTTGTTGATGCTAGCCATTCTGACTGGGGTGAGATGGAATCTCAATGTTGTTCTGATTTCCCTGGTGGGTAAGGATGTTGAACATTTTTTTTTGTATGATTGTTGGCCTTTGGTATTTCTTTTGAGAAGTCTGTTTCCTTACATTTAAAATAAGATAATATGTGTTCTTTTCTTCATGTGATTTTCCACACTAGCAACATCTTAGAAAATATGGTAAAGGATTATAGATTTAGCCACTCAGATGCATCTCTTATTCTCAGTAAACAGCTCTCCTGTGTAGGGTTAGTTTGGTTTAAAAATGTCAGAAGGTCTAGACCTGTTGGTTTCAGGTCCCCTCAGCTGGCCAGTTTCAGGATTGGTAGTGTGGCCTCTAGCTGAACTTTGTGACTTATGCATTTGGCAGTGTAAACATGTTCATCTGAAATTGCTTCACAGAGGACCAGGCTTTTCCTTGCCCCTGGCCAAATATACTATCTCCTTTGACAGAAATGGGACCAGCTTACATTTTATCAGTTATGGAAGAAGTGGTATTTGGTGCCATACTTCCAATTTATTCCTGGGATGTTTTAGCATTTCTTATAACCATGAGTCCCAGGCCCCTGCCCACTGTCTCACATTAATATGACCCCCACACACCTTTTTTTATCATTGAGTGTTGCTTAGAGAGGAGGCTACCAGTACTTCAGGAGTATGGCCTCTGTGTCACCTGTCCATTCATTTGTTTGCCAAACAGCTATTATTCCAATCTGCATTGCCATCAGGTCTTAGGTGGCAGGTTGGTCTAGGGTGCTGGGGGCAGAGGGCTTATGATTTGGGGGAGATCTGTGCTTTTGTTACTGGGATGCTAGTACAAAGGAGTCTGGCTCCACAGGGTGCCAGGAGAGTATCAGGGTCCCAGGAAAAGGCCTAGTCCTAAAGAGAGTCAAGAGTATGCTCTGTCTGAGTGGCTAGGCCGAGGGAAGAGGGAAAGCCATTGGTGCAATGACCAATCTTAGTGTCCAGAGGCGGAACTTGAAGTGACCAGCAGGGGGTGTAGCTGAGTCTTCTGCAATTGGGCCATCCATCATAGGTACGGGGATGGCAGCTGGTCAGGGCCCTGTGCTAATAATTAGGTGGAGACTGGCGAAGCTGCTGAGAGTAGAAAGTAAGCTCTGACCTTGGTCCACTTGGGCAGCATGGGTGGCCCTGCTCACTTCCAGCTGTGGAGTTTGAGTCATCAGAAGGCTCCACCAGGATACTGTGGACACGTGGCAGGGCCCAGAGAGCCTCTGGTGCTGGCACCTGACCCTACCCACCCTCATCCTCTGAAGCTTAATGACCCATTGTCTGCAGTCACTGAAGAATGCTGTGGAAGGCCTGGGAGAAGACCCTGTAATGTAATTGACATGGTTCTCCCACAGTCCATATGGGAACAGTAATGAAATCACTCACATGTGTCTTCATTTACAGTTTACAGAGGAAAGAATTTGGGTCGTGTTAACTATTACTTGGATATCTCGGTGCTGCATGCTCACTTAAACCTTACTGGCCTCGGTTTCCTCATTTGTAAACCAGAGAAAAGCCGCTACCTTGCCTATCTAAAGGGGTTTTCATTTGAGAGAGGAGGTTTTTTCCTTTTGGGAAACTGCGAAAAGTGGGCAGAACTTCAGAGCTGCCCTATGCTGGCCTCTGGGAGAGAAGAAGACAGAAGAAGCCAAGGCACACGCTTGCAGGACTGATGATGTGTGCTTTAGCACAAAGATTTCACAGGCAGAGCTAACCACAGGTTACAGAGAGGGATTGAGAACCATGACCTGCTGTGCCAAGTACATCACAGAGAAGTTACCATAGGATTATAAAATATATTCAGGTTTCTGGGATGGAGTTGAGACCTAAAAAGGAACCTCAACAACTCTGAATCACAAAATGAGAAATGCATTGAATTTCTGGAAGGAGGGCCAGACCCAAAAGGAAAATAAGCTCCTTTTTACATATGTGCACCTAGTCCCTGCAACAAAGCACAATCTATACATCGACATCTCTGAAACTGTGAAGGGAAATAACTCATCACTGCACATTCAGTGAGCATCTACAATGTGCCATATATGTATCATCTCACTTTCTGGCTCACACTATGAGAAACACAAGAGACAGAGAAAGTTGAGGCACAATGAGGTTAAGTAATTTTCAATTTTCCAAAAGTTATACAGGTAGTACAGGCAATCCCATAGAACTTTTTGTCATCAAGGCAGGAAAAATAGAAACAAATTGCACAGCATCAATCAACATTCATTAAGGGCTGGGGTTTAGCTCCGTTGGTAGAGTGCTCCTCCGCACACTTTGAGGACTGGTATTCAATCCTCAGCATTGCAAAAATGGGAGAAGGACATGGCAATCACTCCTAAAGCAATCCGGAAACAATCAGCCATTGATAACCCTACGAGGGTCGCTATGAGTAGAACCGACTCCGCAGCACCTAACACCACCAAATCAACATTCATTAACATTACTGAGTCCTTACCATTTGTGCTAAATATTCACTTATTCCTCCAAATCAGCTCTCTGCCATGGTTGGGTTTGGAGAGTAGATGAGGTCAGAAGTCATGGATATTTAGTTCTGCCTCCTGCTACTGGCCATGAGTTAGCAGTGACTTCTGAGGGCCATAGTTTCCGTTGAGGTACCCTCTTCTACACTATGACTTTCTCCCAAGCTGCGGGTCCACATCTGGTTTCCTTGACCCTCTAGTATAGTATAGTAACTGCCCCAAGCTGTGGTGAACCTCAGAGTGCTTCATCCTTGTTGGCTTCTGCCAACCTCACCTTTTGCAAATGGTCCCTTCATTTCTTTCTTCTGTCACCCCACAGAGCATGCCAACTGTTCCCTTCCAGGACCCTGACTGACAGAAGAAGTTATGACACTGGACATGATTTTTAATCCTTATGGTCACCCTATAAATGAATGAAATTCTTATCCACAGTCTATAGTTGAGGAAATTGATGATTCTGACAGGCTAAGTGCCCAAGGCCACATGGCTCCCGAAGTGGCAGAGGCAGGATCTGGCATAGGTAGCCACGTTCCTACGCCCAGCTCCCCTTCCCTGTTGGGTATGTCACCCCTGGAATGCAGCTGTGTGAAATGTTCTAACTCACTCATCTGTCTTGATGGTTCCATTTCAATTAAGGGAAAAACTATCCTAAGTCCCATCAATGACTGACCTGTGATCACAGGTTCCTAGTCTCATTGTCCCCTAAAGGTGTCTGGTCTGCTACAGGCCATAAAGAAGAGCTGGTATGTGACTGCACTTCAAACCAACTCTTCTAAAGTGGACTCCAGCATTCCCATTGCACAGAGGGTCTATGCTTCAGCACAGTGATCCCCAGCTTCATGAGATTCATGACCAAGATGAATATTGATGCCACAGATGCTGGGCTGGCTCCAGCATGTACCATTGTCTGTTGTGTGCTACAGAACACTATGGCGCAAGGGGTCTAGCAGGTGCTTTTTGGAAAATAGGATCCCATGAGCAAAATTTAATTAATTAAATGAATAAACAAAAGCTTTAGAAAAACTAAACGCTGTTTCTCACATTGTCCTTGCTTTGGAAATTCAGAAGACATATTAGGCCTTAACAGAAAGAAAAGCAGCCCCATTAGCTCAGCTTTGCCCAATTAACTTGAACATAGTATGTGCCTTTTTCCATGGATACGTAAACTAATTTAGCTTTCCTAAATATAAGATTAGAAGTAAACTTTCATTCTTAATTCCTTTAATCCACACTGTCAGCTAGTTATTATTTGTCTGTAAGTTTACTACAGGGCTGAGATTTGGCTCAGTTTGTAGAGCACCACTCTGCAGTCTCTGAGGTCCCAAGTTCAATTCCCAACACCACAAAAATGGGAAAAGGATGTGGTAATCCACTCCCAAGGCAATCCTGAAACAATCAGCCATTGAAAACCCTATGGGGGTCACTATGAGTTGGACACGCCTCTACAGCACCTAACAGCAGCAGCAACAAGTTCACTACAGGTTCGTAGGATGCTCTTTTGTGTTGTTTAAAAATACCCTCAGCCTGAGAAGGGATCAGAGGCTTGTGAAGGTGGGGCTTACCTGCAGTGTTGTGCCTTGACCCCACTGTCACAGCCACACCAGACCACTGACTGACACCTTCAATAGGTGCCCATAAGGGCACACTGAGAAATCATTGTCTTATTGAGAAATGTTTTCTGATATTATTAAAGAACAAACAAAATCTTCAACAAATCTCTTTAAGGGAAATATAGGTCATCATTTATTGCTACACTCTACTCCCCACTTCCCCGGCCCCTCCTCAGGCCTCACACCACCCTTCTTCTAGTAAAGACCATACTTCTAGTAAAGCATACAAGATCATTCAGGATCTGTGTTCAGGTGTTTAGGATTCCCTAAAATCACCCAGATTTCAAATGTTCTTCCTACTTTCCCCATAATTAACAAAAATATGTAGGAAATGCCCATGGATAAGTAGTTACAAAAACTGATTCATTTGAGTTGACAAATAATGCTTATAAAATAGCCCAAATCTCATAGAAGAGAGTGTGAAAGGAAAAGAGAAAAAAGGAGAGAAAAAATATGGCTGAGGAATCATTGGAAACACTCAAGGAAAGTCCTCGGCACTTGCTATGTTATGTTGTTGTTCCGTGGAGTCATATCAGACTCATAGCGACCCTCATAGGGTTTTCAATGGCAGATTGTTTCGGGATTGCCTTGGGAGTGGATTGCCAGGTCCTTCTCCCATTTTTGCGGTGCTGGGAATTGAACTCGGGACCTCAGAGACTGCAGCGCAGCGTTCTACCAACTGAGCTAAATCCCAGCCCTGCTATATTATAGATGTGCAGTATTCGGTATAAACTCAGGTGGCGTTTTCTAAATAGGAGTACTATAAAGATCACATTCCCCCCACTGTCTGTCAGCTTGTTGTACTCTGCGGGCTTGCATGTTGCTGTGATGTTGAAAGCTATGCTACCTGTCTGTCAGATGCCAGCAGGGCCAACCATGGTGGGCAGGTTTCAGCTGAGTTTACAGACTAAGACAGACTAGAGAGAAGGACCTGGCAGCCCACTCCCAAAACAATTAGCCACTGAAAACTCTATGAATAGCAGGCTAGAAGGCATTCAAAAGACTCTTGGGGAAGAGTTGCCTCCTCAAAGAAGAGTCGACCTTAATAATGGAAATGGAGTAAAGCCCCTGGGACCTCCATTTGTTGATGTGGCACAACTCAAAATGAGAACAAACAGTGACTGCAACAATGGGTTCACACACAAAAGATCATGTGCATGCCAGAGTGCTGGGTAGTGTTTTGTTCTGTTGTACATAGGATCCCTATCAATCGGACTTGACTAATGGCACCTAACAACAAAAGGTCATATAAAAGTACTCCCCAATTCTGGCAGCATAGAAAAAGAGAAGGACCTAGACAGTGGAGAAAATGTACATCACTACATACCGACTTTCTGTGCAGATTTACTTGGCCTCCAACCTGAAGTAGTTTGAAACCTATCCAAAGCAATAATCTTGTATTTTAGTGCCCAAATGAGTATAAAGCAAAAGAGGAAATAAAAATGGTTATAAGCACAGAAAATGTTCAGTCTCACCGGTAATTAAAGAAATTCAAATAAAAACAGTTAAGATTGTTCCCATTAAGTAAATTATAATAACAAATGCAGAAAAGGATATAATTAAAGAGGCACTCTCACAGACTGCTGGGAACATGGATTGGCACATTCCTTTTAGAAAGTAATCTGCTAATATCTACCAAAAAACTTTACACGCTTAAGGCAGGGGTGGTGACATACACCTGTAATCCCAGCACTTAGGAGGCTGGGGCAGGGGGATGGAAAGTTTGCAGGCAGCCTGGGCTACATGGTGAGACCTTGTCTCAAAAAACAAAACCAAACAAAAAACCATAAAAGAAAGAAATTTAAAAGTCTTCATAATGTTTGACCCAGTAATTTCATTCTATGAAATATCTCCCATAGAAATAATATTAAATATGGAAAAATATTTCTACAAAAATATTACCACTGAATTTTTTTTTCCAGTCCTGGGAGGTGGAACCCAGGGCCTCACACATGCTAGGCAAGAACTCTACCACTCAGCTGCACCCTCGGCCCCTTTTTAATTTTGAGACAAGTTCTCTTTAAGTTGCCCAGGCTGCTTCTGGCCTTGAACTCGTGATCCTCCTGTCTCAGTCTCCTGAGTCATTGGGATTACAGGCATGTGCCATGGTGTCTGGCACTACTGTATTTTTATAATAGCAAATAACTGGAAACATACCTAAGCTCCACCAAGAGGAAATAGTTTGGTAATCTATGGGACATCTTTCAGATGGAATATTATTATTCTATTATACTCACTAAAAATTACAATCAAAAATTACTCACATTGTAATGGTAAATGTCGTGAGGAAAAAGAAATGTATATATAGACTAAAAACTACAATAACAGGATCTATAGGAAAAATAATAGAAATAAATGTGCTAAGTGTCAACCCTGTTTGTCTAAGTCAGTATGACTCAGGGTGTGATGTGCTGACCAGCACTAGCTGCGAGCTGTTTGTTCCACATCTATGACAAGAAAGGAATTTTATAGTAATCAGTTAGAAACTTTTAGCAACTTGGCATTGCTATGACATGTGTGTGTCTGTGTCAGGGAGTTAGCTACTTGAATAGGGTACAGACTAGCTTGACTATGGTCAAAAGTTGAGTGGAGTTCCAGATACACAAGCTGTGTAGTCACACAGATTTCCAGTCTACAAAGGACTGGAAATAAAGAATTGACCCAGGTGAATATTGCTATTCCCCTCTCCCATATGTTTTAAATTTCTTATAATGCTATATTGCTATTATAAGAAAAGCTAACATTTTACTTTATTTTTGTGTGTGTGTGTGTGTGTGTGTGTGTGTGTGTGTTTGTGTGCGCACGTGCATGTGTGTGTTACTGGAAGGTTGAACCCAGGCCTTTGTGCATGCTAGGCAAGTGCTCTCCCACTAATCTGCACCCCAAGCCCCTTTTTAATGTTTTAATTTTGAGACATGTTCTCACTAATTTATTCAGGCTGCCTCTGGACCAGAACCTCCCAATTCTCCTGCCTCAGCCCCCTGAGTCACTGGGATAACTGACATGTGTCACGGAGCCCAACTCATTTTATTTTTTTAATGCAAGACAAAAGAGGAAAATGCCCTTTACTTCTATATCTTTGGAAAACTTTTGTATAGAAATGTACAAGCATATGCCAAGAGGCAAGAAAATGTCATGGTTAAGAAAGTAGATTCTAGATCCAACAATCTTGGTTTAAATGCTGGCTCCGCCATTTATTAACCACACACTGGTTGTTCAACTTCCCTATGTCCTAGTTTATTCCTACACAAAAAGAGGATGAAAGTAGAACCTATCTCATGGCTATTCATAGGGTTTGACAGGATTAAATGAGTCACTGTACACAGGCATGCATATATATGTACATATATATGGTCTTAGAACATAGTAAGCTCTATATAATAAGCTCTATTATCACTATTACAAGTTGTGGTGAGGGGTGAGGCCACAGTCCACCACATTTCTCAATGTTTTATCTGTAAACTGGGTCAAGAGTAATAATAACAAGTAACATTAAGTGCTTTATGGGTGCCAAGTTCTGTGCCAAGCACTTGACAGGAATTAGCAATATAATTATTAGCAACACTAGAGATTAGAACTAAGTTCTTTTTATCTTCATTTTATAGGTGAGAAACCCGAGATTCAGAGAAATGAAGTGACGTGCCCAAGATGAACAAGCTTTTATATCTATCTCCCTCTGGGGTCCAAGCCAAGCACAGAGGACAATGGTCCCTAGAGGCTAGATACATTTCTGTGCTTCATTCCAGGAGAAGCCAGGATTGCAAGCCTATTCCAAAGACCAAGCCAGAAGAAAAATCCAGGCCTTGTTTCAGCCAGGGCCCTTAACTTAGTCTCCCTCACCCACGCCAGCAAACAGCAGCTGGCCTTCCTCTGCAGCCTGGTAGGGGTGTTGCTCTCAGGGAATGATCTAAGCCCTGAGGCAGGCAGTTCTTGGAATGTAATGGGAGGATGCAGGGGCTCATGAGTCATTCTGCCCCCCTCCTCAAAGTGGCCCTGGATGTAATTTATTATCTTTGTCACTGGGTTTTCTGCTCCTGGTTGGCTGGGGGATGGTGGAACAGTCATCCCTAAAAGGAAATCATTCTGTTAAAAAGTCTCATGTCTCCTTGCCAAATGGACTACAGGCAGAAAGAGGGACATAGGCAGGACCCAGCTGTTTCCTGGCCTGGAGAGTTTAGAAGGGGCAGAAAGGTTTGTGCTGGGCTAGTGAACACTTAGCACACTGGCTTCAGACTCAACTTAGGGCTGCTCTTCTGTGATTTCCTCCTCCAAGTAGAATTCTAGGCCTTCTGCATCAAAGAGGGAACATTCCAGAAGAGTGTGAAGTCTCTAAATATTTATCTTGAAAGTCAAAGGAAGTAAATAAAAGGCCTTTCCCTAAAAAAGGAAGCCAGAGGGCTGGGAGAGAAGAGATGGTTAAGAACACACAGGATTTTGCCTGGAATTCCAGAACATTCTGTCTGTACCAAATGCTGAAGACAGGAGCCTGATAATTTGATGCCCAAAAATGTATGGCCAAGAAGAAGCATTTCTAACAAAATTAGAGATTAGGATACCTGAGTTTCTACTCCATCTTTTCAATTGAATTCTTAACAAGAAACAAAGAGCTTAAAGTTCGGATAGTCCTTTTTCTTCCCTACTATTTTCTTTTTGGAAATCAGTTCGGTAAAATCCAGCAAGATTCAAACCTAACAAACTTTTTGACTCGGCAATTCTACCTCTGGGAATTTATTGCACAAACTGGGTCAGAATGTTTTTATTTATTTGCAAGCATGCTTAATGCAGCACTATTTGGAGCAGCAAAACATTACAAAAACAAAAAAACGAAAAACGTTAAATGTACGTCAATAGGGAACCAGTTAAACACCTTTATGCATTGAGTGGCACATCCATGTAATGCATAAAGCAATTTTAAAAATAAGGTAAGTCCACATGTGAAAGATACAAAGACACGCAAGCAGCCACGAATAAACAGTTGATCACTCTGAACAATAGTATTTCAGTTGTATAAAAACAAATGAGTGCATACACTTGTAGCACAGAGCTCTTCCAACGCATACACTATTATCTCTAAAGCCTCTGAGTAAGACAATACAGAGGGGCTCACACTTTTCAGCTTATATTTCTCACCTCTTACAATTTTTTTTTTTTTTACCGTAAACACTTTTAGCTATTTTATGAAGAACAGAAGTAATCCTATCAACTGGCTAAACATGCCATGACCACGAGAAAATTTCTACAAGAGCAAAGACGTAGAGCCTGGGCAATGTCTGCCAGGAGCTCACATTGATGCAATGTCCTAGAAGGCCAGGGCTGGTTTTAAATGCTTTACAGGTGCCTACTCCTTTCATGACAATTGTGTGAGGTGGGGGTCAGGAATGTCGTGTTTTGCAGATGAACTTGTCCCAAGCCACACAAGCAGTATGTGGTGGGACCAAGCAGCCTAGTTCCTGGGCCAAGCCTCTCGATGCCAGTTTTGTTGAACAAATGAACCAACTAGAAATAATGCCAACACCTTTAAAGATGAGTTGCTGCTAGGTGCTGTCAAGTCGGTTTCCAACTCATAACGACCCTACATACAACAGGCAAAACACCATTGTCAGTGCTTCTCCGCTATTCATAGGGTTTTCAATGGCTGATTGATTTTTGGAAGTGGGTTGCCTGGTCCTTCTCCCAAGCCTACAGCACCTGGTGTTCCCAGGCAATCTCCCATCTGAGTACTAACCAGGCCTGACCCTGGTTAGCTTCAGAGAGCTGATGAGATCAGATGTCACAGTGGCATGGCTGCAGGCTTTAAAGATGAGAAAAATTGTAAATTATACAACAGTTACTACTAATACTGTGGATTTGTCATCATTTATCATCATTGATGAATGATCACACTCAACGTAGAAAAGCCAGCAGAGTCATAGTGGGCAAAGAGTTGGACTTCAGTCCCAGTGAAGAAATTGATGGAAATCTTTGTTCTACCTCTTAGTAACTGAGAGACTGTGGGTAAGCACTTTACCTCTCTGAGCCTCTCTTTTCTCATCCTGGGGTTTCTGTAGGGAATAAATGTAATATCACATATGAAAGCACCCAGTGGATGCTTAATATATGTTGGATACATACACAAATAAAAAGGAAAGATGCTGCGTATGGAATAAACTGTGCTCAGAGTATTGCCAGGCAGACTTCATCTTTTACAACTGCTGAATTTTAGACATGAACAGAAAAATTCATATTCACACATATTCCAATGATCTGAGCACAAAAGCGGGTTTTAATTGTTCTGATTCTGCCTCTAGAATATTGACTTATGATGTTTAATACCATTTCCAAATGCCAGGCTTAATTTGAGTCAGGTCAGGAGCCAGGCTGCTGAGTGCTGCTGTTGATTTTAGGCCAGGACTTTGGGGGTCAGCGGCCTACCTTCCTCCTGGCCCTTGGACAGTCATGAGCTGGCTTCACCTGGGACTCAGGAGAACTGGCCATGAAGGAGGTTGAGTCTTTGATGGATTTTCTCTGTTTAATTAAAGTGCAGCTGGGGCCTAGGCTGCACTGTATCCTGCAGCAAGGTATTTGTCACAGGCTGTGAAATTAGTCCCTGCTGAAGCCAGGGGACCAGGGCAGAGACCAGACTTTGTTCTCTTCCTTTCCCAGGAAGCCCATGTGCCTACTTTTGGAAGGGCTCACCCTCAGGAGCCTAATTCTCCAGGTACTAAATGCTTCCTCCAGGTGTATCTGAGAATTAGAATTCAAACACTGGCCAATGACTCATGCACAGACTCCCTAGAGACAGTTCATACAAACATACAATCTTCAGCAAATAGGTTCAAAGCTCTGAGTCTATCCTCGTCACTTCATTCACTATGGGGAGGGATAAAGCAAGTCTACCCTTGTGATTCATGGGAGTCTTCTGTTTTTATAATTAAAATGGAAAATTTCAAATAAACCCTGAAGTAGAGAGAGAGGTACAACAACCTTCCACACCCCATCCATTTTGTACCCACCACATGTGCCCATTCCCACTTCCATCTATGCCTCTGCCCCTTACAGTGCAGTATTTGAAGCAAATCAATTTTCTCATGTCACTTATGAACATTTTCTGTTCTTGATATGATAGGATTTTTAAAACATAACTACATCATTTTCACACCATATAGGTTAACAAAGATTCTTTAATGGTATGCGATCTCCTGAAATGTTATCATTTTTCTGATTGTCTCAAAAATGACTTGGAGACACAGATTTGTGTAAAGCAGGATCTAAACAAGGTTTTAGCTTGATTTTGGACTGCAACCTCAGTGGCTCCGGCTTTCCTGTCTTCTCTCCTTTTCCCTTCAATCCTATATTTAAATCAGTGGGCCATCTTATTCATACAGCTTCGGACATGGAACCAAGCTCTCTGCTTCAGCTTCCTCACCTCGAAATAGACCAAAACACCCCAAAACTGGAAACATTGCTAGTCTCAAGCATTTTGCATAAGGGGTTGTTGTTGTTGTTGTTAGGTGCCGTCGAGTCGGTATCCGACTCATAGTGACCCTCATAGGGTTTTCAATGGCTGAGTGCTTCAGGATTGCCTTGGGAGTGGATTGTCAGGCCCTTCTCCCATTTTTGTGGTGCTGGGAACTGAACTCGGGAACTCAGAGACTGCAGCGCAGCACTCTACCCACTGAGCTAAATCCCAGCCCAATGCTTCTTCAGGAGTCATTGTGAGGATTAAATGAAAATAGAACACATAAAATGCTTAGAACAGTACCTGGCACACAGCAAACATTCAATTAATAGTAGTTTTTTCTGTTATTCTTTTTCTGAAATATAGTGGTTTCCACAGTATCCAGGCAACTAAATTCAGCTACATGTAGGGAGAAAATTGAATAAAACTCTGACACCTTTTCACCTCTCCCCAGAACTTTAGGCCATCGTTCATAGTAAGGTAGCAGAGTGTCCTAGATAAGAGCAAACCACTGGAGCCAGACTGCCTGGGTTCAAATCCCACATCTTCCACTTGCTAAAAATGGTAAAACGATGCACAAGAGAACTTATTTCATTTCCCTCTGTGAAATGAAATTAGGCTTCTCAACTTCTCTTAGACTTAAGCATGGCCATATTGCTGAGTTCTGGCTGGTGCTAAGTGGCAAAAATGATAGGTACCATGTCCAGGACTGGTTCCCCCACTCCTGCCCACCAGTCATTGATCTATTTCTCACCTATTGACTGAGTGGTGAGGATTCAAAGAACCTAGGAGGCAGCAGAACCATAAGATGGAAAGAGGCCAGGGTCCCTGGGTGACCATGTGGAAGGGAGTCCAATCAAGAACAATGCCACTGGGTTCTGCTGGGGAGCAAACTTGCATTATGTAAGCTGCAGAGAATTGGAGGCTTTTATCTGTTACAGTGGCTCGTGTTACCTTAACTAGCACACTAGGCTTGACCTTGGGAAAGTTACCTGGCTCTGCTCCGTACCTCAGGTTTCTCATCTGTCAAGGAAATAATACCTACTTCACAGGGTTGTTAGGAAGATCAAATAAGTAAATATATGTAAGGCACCTATCACAGTGCCTGGCCCACAATAGTGCCACATAAGTATTTGCAACAGATGTATTTATATTATCACCATCACAGTTGTTAGCGTTATTTGAAAATTAATGTTATGTTCTGTGGTTTAGATAAGTATTCCCCAGTGGTTCATATATTAAAGGTGTGGGCCCCAGGTGACCCTATTGGGAGGTGGTGAGACCTTTATGAGGTAAAGCCTACTTGAAGGTCCTTAGATCATTGTGGTATGCTCTTGAGGGAACTGTGGGACCCCAGCATACCCTTTCCTTTTTGCTTCCTGGCATGAGGAAAGCAGTTTTCTCTGCCATGTGCTTCCCACCACTGTCCTCTTACCAGCAGCCCACTTACCAGCAGCCCAATGCAATAGGTCTGTCTGAGCTTTCACTGGAACTTCCACATCTGTTCATTACCTCAGGTATTTTGTTATAGTAACAGGAAGATGACTAATAGTATATTATCAACAATTTCCACATATTACTTAAATGTATAAATTTTAAATCTTTGCTATTTTCCTAGTAGGACTTATTTTCTGGTTTTTTTTGTTGTTGTTGTTTTGTTTTGTTTTGTTTTGTTTTCAATCTAGGGCTGAAATTGTATTACAGGTGAGCAATTTCCAATTTAATAATGAAAAGCCAGTGGTATAACAGGATTATGACAATTTGCTAAGCAGGAAATATTTCAGGAATACAGTCATTCTACGAGATGAAATGCACCTAATACAAGACAAAGCACATCTCAGATGCTCCCAGTCAATGTTTAAAAAACAAGAGGAGGAGCTATCTTTGGCAGGTACTTTTCTAGATTAACAGCCAGACTGACCATAACAATCAGAACTCAGGAGATATGCACTGAACTCTACAGAATTTTTAAAAACTAGTGCCCAATTAGATATACAAATGGAAAAGATGCTCAAGATTGGCGATCAGGGAGACATAAATAAGACGCAACATGAGAAACATTTCCTCTACACTATTATCACTGTTGTTGTTAGGTGTTGCCCAGTTCGGTCTGACTCATAGTGACCCTCATAGGGCTGATTGTTTTGGCACTGCGTTGGGAGTGGATTGCCACATCCTTCTCCCCTTTTTGTGGTGCTGGGGATCGAACCTGGATCCTCAAAGAGTGTGGAGCGGTGCTCTACCAACTGAGCTAAACCTCAGCCCAACACTATTATGGCTATCATCAAAAAGACAATAACAGGCAATAACAAGTAAATAAATCGGACCCCTCAGACATTGTTGGTGAGAATGTAAAGTGGTGTGGCTGTTTTTGAACGTAGTTTGACAGCTCCTCAAAATGTCAAGCATAGAATCACCACATGTCCCAGCAACGCCACACCTAAGTATATGTTCAAGAGAGATGAAGACACATGCCCACACAAAAACCTACATGTGAGAATTCATAGCACTTATGTACAATAGCCAAAAAGGCACAAATCTAAGTGTTCATCAACTAATGGATAGATAAGCCATATGTGGTAAATCCATATAGTAGAATACTCCTCAGTTATAAAAAGAAATGAAATACTAATACATGCTAACATGTGGATGAACCTTGAAAATATGTAAAATGAAAGAGGCCAGTCACAAAATATCACATATTATATGAATCCATTTATATGAAATGTCTAAAATAGACCAAGTCCATAGATATGGGAAGTAGATTGGTGGCTAGTTAGGGGTAGGGAATGGAGAAATGGACATAGAATTTCTTTGGGGAGTGATAAAAGTGATCCAAAATTGAATACAGCAATGGTTATTCAACTGTGAACATACTAAAAACCACTGAATTATGCCATTTACATGGGTGGGATATATATATATGATATATATATATCTCATATATATATCATATATATGAGATATATATATATACACACACACATACATACACACGTACATACATACATGAGTATATATGTATATATACATGTGTGTATGTGTGTGTGTATATATATATTTTATGTATGTATATATATTTATGTGTGTATATATATGTGTGTATATATATACACACACACATACACATACCTATATACAAACACACATCAATAAAACTTTCCAAAAAAACAGTACCCCCTCCTCTATATATATATCACACCACTTTTCCTCTGGACTTGAGCTTACATCAGAAAACAGAACACATTCCTACTTCCTCAGAAGCCTTTGGAAATGATGTGTCCAGTGTTAAGATGCAAGTCCACCTGTGTGTGCAAGTGACAGTGCCAGGACACACACATGCTAATGAGTTTGAAGGTAAGGTGAGAGGACATGGCTGGAAGCATGGCTTAGGGAGTTATCAGAGACCCCGGATAGGAAATGAATTTATCATCTCCACTCCCATGAAAACTGATAATCCAATGACACTGACCTTGCACAAACACAATCTTCCAACCCCAGAAACACAAGCAGGGCTGTTTTCAAGTGTTTTTTTTTTTTTTTTTTTTTTTTTTTCATAAAAGAGCATATACTAGGCTATGAATCATACTTCCCAGAACCAGTAATACTGAAAGGGCTAGGTAGCTGGGAGCCCAAATTACTTAAATTGATGTCACAGCATTTGAAAAGCTGACATTCAGGCCTTGCAAACTGAACGACAATTGCCATCCACGCAATTCATGGCCCTGGACTCTTCTCTTTCCCACCTGCTCCAACACTAATTTAAGCAATTCTGAACTTTGATCTCTGTGGCAGAATGTATCAGATGTATTGAAGTGTCAGATCCCAATTGTGCTAACATTCACCTCCGGCAGGGCCATTACAAGGTGTGAAATCTAGGTGCCCATCACCCCAGCCATGTTCAGCACAGTGACAATCAGAAGGAACAAATCAATCGGCCTCGCCATAATCATCATGAGAACCTTGCAATTTACCATAATCGTGGCCATGGAGGAAATGTAGGCGACAGGATCACTTTGTTCTCTGGAAATTTAGGCATATGCTAGAAGGGCTACCAAGCCCACCAAGAGTCCCTCCAGCCCTCAGCCAAGAGGCAGCTGCAACTCCTTGCAAGGGGCTACTTCAGGGCTTGCCTGTATCGTCAGAGTTCCTTTACTATCGGATCATGTTATTCTCCCCTTGTGTTTTGCAAACAGCATCAAAACTGTCAGCCCCTGTTGATTAGGCTTCTCCCGGCTGTTACTTTTAACTACCTGTCATCTGTAGGTCTGGGAGCCAGAAGTGGTTCAGCCTTATGGTGAATAGGAAAATCCCTCCTAATGGAAAGGAAATTTTATTTCCAAGCCTGAAGTGTAGGGGGTGGGGTGATGAGGGCGAGATCCAGGCCCTTCCATGACCAGCAGCCTCCCTACTTTCCTTTACCCTGTGGGAACAGTGAGTCCTGGTTCCACAATGAGACTGGAGACGGCTCGGCTTGGCTCCTCATCTTCTCAGTGAGGGTCCTAACCTGCGTGCCAAATTCTGCCAACCCCTGTCCCCCTGTGTCTCAGACTCCCCCCACCCAGGCTTGGGTAAGTCTTTCTGATTCAGGACTCAGGCACTTGACTGATGCCAGGAATTCTTTGCTCAATATCCCTGCACTCTGCCACCTCAGTGCCCACCTCAACAAACCCAGTATGGCCTATTCCCTAAACTTGGGAGTGGGGCTGAAAAGCCCCTCCTGGTCTCCTCTCTCCTTCCCCCTCCCCACCAAGGCTCCCAGCAGGGCCCATAGCCAAAGCCATTCTGGCCAGGACAAAAGCTGCTCATGAAAAAACTGTTCTGAACTGAAAAGTCAAAAGCCATGTGTGGTAGTGCACACGTGTAATCCCAGCCCTCAGGAGGATGAGTCAGGAGGATTGCCACAAGTTCGAGCCCTGCCTGGGCTACATAGAGAGAACCAGGCCAGCTGGGACTACTGAGCGAAACCCTGTCTCAAATAAATAAATAAATAAATAAACAAACAAACAAACAAACAAACAAACAAATGAAAAGTCAAAGCAATACTACAATTGGCTGATTAATTATTCTACCGAGAATGTACCCTGGAAAGAGAGGTGCACATGTTCTGCTACACTGAGCCCCTGGGAGTCCTGAAGAGTGCAGAGACCTGGCTGGAGTCACTGTGGGCAGCCCTTTCATAGCCCAACACCATAAAAGCTCAGCAGCATTTTCCAGCAAAGCTTCATTCTTGGCTCCTCAGAGTCGGGCTGTTTTTCACAGCATAGAAGAGGGGCATTGCCTCTGGATTTTAAAACAGAGAAGGGAAGGAATGGAGGGAATGGAGTGCGATTCACCATGGGATAAACGCTCTGGACACATCCCTCCCAGGGAGAGAACCTGATTCCGCCCCAGTGGCTTCCAAAAACCTTCCCTGGGGTGTTGGGTGTGACACTGGTGTTCCAGCTGGCTCAGGTCCATGCTGCAGAGGTGAAGCAACACAGGAAGACACAGTTCACAGGTGGAAGAAACTGAGCCCTGAGGCATCAGCCCAGTACATTCTGTCAAATTGTTGTTGTTGTTAGGTGCCATCCAGTCTGGTCAAACTGCACTCTGCTCACAAGTCTGTCCCCGGGGGGTGGGGAGGGGTCTTCCTCTGGCTGCAAGACCCAGGCTGAATGCACCACGTAGGGAGTGTGGGGTTCCCCTAGGGAGGGCCTAACCATGTCTACTGAAGCACTGGCCACTGTGGTTACCAAGCCCAAGAGTGAGTCCAAGGCAGGAGTTGGGCAGAGAGGAAGAAGTGTGTAAAAGAGAGACTTCTAGGTCAAATCTCTCCCAGGTCTCACACAAGGCTGGCAGAACTCAGAGGACAGGGCATGGTGGCTGCAACCAAGTAGTCCCAAGGCAGCCACACCCTGGACTCCATCAGAAGGGAGTGGACAGTGGGGTGATACCCAGGGCCACATATGGATAGAAGGATGGCTGCAGAGAAGGCTCTAAGATCAAGGCCTGCCTGTGCTAGAGCCTTACTGCATCTGTTCTGGGCAGGCTAGACAGCTGCTCTCCCCTAACCCATTGCCCTCCCACCCAACCCTCAGGTGGCTTGGTTCTGCCAGCTTGATGAAACAGAAACTTTCTGCCTAGATAATGTGCTCTTTTGCTTTTAAACAACCTCTTAGCACCAGACCCAAAAGAAGTCATTTCTTTTTGATTATCAGTTCTAGCTATTGATGGAAATAAAACAGCTGTCATTTCTTGACCCTTTAACTGCATTTCTGGGGCTCCAAACAAAGGAACTTATTTTGAATTTTTAAAAATGCGTTAAGCAACATTATTTCTAGAAGACCAAAAGAAAAAAAAATGTTTAGTAAAAAAATAGGATAGTCATTTAATGAAATATGTTGTGCCTCTAAAAACTTTGTTTAATAAGATTATAAAAACATGAAAAAATTACATTATAGTAATAGATGAAAATCAAAGGTAAAGAATTTTATCTGTATAACATATAGTACGCTCACAATAAAAAGAAGAAAAGTTATAATAAAGAAAAATAATAGAAAGAAACCAAAATACTAATAGTGACTGCCTTTGGGAATGGAACTTTGTATGACTGTTTTGTCTTTCCATTTTCCATTAATCCCATAAGTATGGTTTAATTTTATAATGGGGAAGAAAAAACTCTTATTAAAAAATAACACGCTAAATGATTTATTTTTCCTTCTCCCAATAGAATGTGCAATAACTAAGAATATTTTCATTTAAACTGATGAAGCTCATTGCTACAACAACCAATAGTATAACATTTCCCTAACACTGGTATGAAGTGAAGACAGTGATACTGGTCAGAGAAGCTGGACTTCTCTGAAGAAGAAAGTCGCATCAGAATTGGAGGAAGACTCATTAACAACCTGCCTTATGCAGATGACATAACTTTGCTTGCTGAAAGTGAAAAGGAGTTGAAATATTTATTGATGAAGAACAAAGAACACAGCCTTCAATATGGATTGCACCTCAAAAGCAAAAAAACAAAAATCCTAACAACTGAGTCAGTAAGGAACTTCATGATAAATGGAGAAAAGATTGAGGTTGTCCAAGATTTTGTTTTACTTAGTTCTCTATAGTCAACACCCACGGAAGCAGCATCAAGAAATCAAAAAACTCACTGCATTGGGAAAAGTTGTGGCAAAAGATCTTGTTAAAGTGTTGAAAAGTAAAGAAGTCACATGGAAGGCGAAGGTGCACCTGACTCATGCCATGGTATTTTCAGTCACATCATATGCTTGTGAAAGCTGGACAGTGAATAAGAAAGACAGGAGAACAATTGATGCTTTTGAATTATGGTGCTGGAGACAAATAATGAATTTACCATGGACTGCCAAAAGAACCAACAGATCTGTGCTAGAAGAAGTGCAACCAGAGTACTCCTTGGAAGCAAGGATGGCTAGAGTACATTTTCTATATTTTGGGAATGTAGTCAGGAGGGACCAATCCCTGGAGGAGGAACAATGTTTGGGCCAACAACTAAAAAAAAAGGAAGACCTGCAACTAGATGGATTGACACAGTGGCTGCAAGAATGAACTTAAACATAAAAAACATCACGTGCTTGACACAGAGTCAGGGAGTGTTTCGTTCTATTGTACATAGGGATGCTGTGAGTCAGACCCAAGTCAATGGCACCTAACAACAAAAACATAGAACTAGATTTTAGGTGAGTCCTATAGAGAGCCACACACTACTCAAAATATTTATCCTAGGCTGAAAAAAATTACAGGTGTGGTGGCACATACCTGTAATCCCAGCTCTCAGGCAGCTGAGACAAAGGATTGACACAATTTCAAGGCCAGGCTAGTGTACATAGTGAGTTCCAGGACAGCCTGGGCTACCCTGTGAGACCTTGTCTCAGAAAGACAAAAAACAACACAAACAACCAACACAAAAAGAGCAGCTACAATGAACAAACTCAAGGCGAAGTTCAGAGAACGTGTGGCATCCAGCCATTCTTTCCTTTCAGTTGGGTGGTTTTTCGTTGTTTTCTTTCCTTTTGTTTTGTTTTGCAGTATGGGTGATATTAAGGATTGAATCCAGGACCCTAAGCATGCTAGTCATGAACTCAACTATATACCCACTCCTTTTTTAAAATTTTATTTTATTTTCAGACAGTGTCTTTCTAAGTTGCTTAGGCTGGCCTCAAACTTGTGATCCTCCTGCCTTCACCTCGAGAGTAGCTAGGATTACAGGCATGCACCACTATGCCCAGCTAGTCACTGATTCTTTTTTTCTTTTTTTGGCAGGACAGCTGTCTTTATGGGACTTTCTTGCTGAGGAAGAGTGCAGTGAGCCTGCTTCTGGCTCATTTTCAGTTGCCTTTGCTTTGGCCTTTGGTGAGGAAATGAATTTGAGATGGGCAGGAAGGAGATAGGTGGAGGTAGGCAGATGGGATAGACTGGGGGAACAGAAGGAGTTCTAGAACTTTCTTATAGAGTTTTGGTCTGCACATGTGTCTTTTCTCCCCCAAATCTTTCCAGCAGGCTATTTCACTTTAGTCCTTCATTTAAGCACTTGAATATGAATTCGAGCCAAGTCACTTCCACAGGCAAACATTTCTGGGCTCCCCAACCCATCTCACCCCCAACCCTAACCAGCAGTTTTCCTGTAGAATCGCTGCCACCACCATGCAGTCAGTACTCACGGATTCTAGGACCCAAACCTCTGGTCCCAGAAGCCTCTGTGTGTTTGCTAAATAATAGAACTAACTAATAATGTCTTCCCACAAAGAGTTAAAGATATTCCTGGGGAGTGGAAGGAAGTATTTTTATAAGCTATGCTACACACACACACACACACACACACACACACACACACACACACGGCCAACAGTGAAGCCTTGATGGAGTCCAGGGACCAGAACAGCCATCTGAGGTTAGGGTAACCTGGGGACTCTCAGTGAAAATGAGACGCCCACTGATGACCCGGCCAGTTAAGACACATTTTACAGAGCAGGTGTTAAGTACCTGGTGCTATGTAGACACTGGGATACAAATGTGGGCAGAACAAAGACAACTCCTGCCCACATGGCATCTGCAGGGAAAATGAGAGGGAAGGGCTGAGGGCCAGGGCCTAAGCCCGAGGCCAATCCTAGTCCAGGACACTGGGCCTCAGGCAACGCCCTTCTCTGGATTTCCTACTGATTCAGGCTGCACAGCATCTTGAAAACTTAACAAGATGTTCACGTCTATTTTTTTTTAAGTTTTTGCTTTGTTTTGTTTTTTACTTTTAAAGCATCCTATTATTGAAATTGTTGCACTACTTTCCTCAAATGCTGTTCTTTTTCCCACAATAGTTAAGTGGTGATTTTAGATGTTTACCAATGTTTACATGAAGATTCCATCTCTCCTCCTGTACGAATGGCTAAAACATAATTGTGAACCTTGCTTTTTAACCAAATAGAGATAGTCCACGAGACAAGGAGACAGATCCCTAATATGGAGGTGTCCTTGGGCTGGGGCCCACTTATCCTGGCTTCCATCTCCTCCTCCCGACACAGAGGTGCCTTCATTAGTGGAGGAAAGAAAGAGGGCTTTGTGATGATGTAATTCCCAGATCATGCTACACAGACAATAAAACTGAATTTGAAAGAAGTCTGGTGAAATAAGAGCTCAGAAATCATAGAATAGAAGGGCTGCAAGAGCCCCAAGAGGTTACTCAGCCTAATCCTCTAATTTTAGAAATGGGCAAATAACACTGGTAAGGGGAAGAGATTTGTCTGGGATTATACAACCGGTTAGTGGCAAGCTGTTTTCACCTAGGCAAATATGGGGGAATACATTCCACAGAAAGTCCACTATCCATGTGTGCTAAGTATTATGTCAGGCAGGAGGGCTAAAGGAAGAAGTCTCCCCACAGTGTGTGACTTACACAGCCACAGGGGCTGTAATGCAATGTGTCACGTGCCATAAAAGAGTAGGGATAAGGTGCAGTGGGTCACAGAGAAAGAAGAGTCCCCCCCTTCCTGGGGATGCTATGAATGTGATATGTAGAGGGAGTTCTGAGTTGGGTCTTAATGAATAAAAAGAGTTTGTTGACTAGAGAAGAGAAGGTCTTTCTAGAAATATGGAGTAGGCTATATTATAGGTAAGAACATGAGAAAGAACAGGATGCATTTGGGGAATGAAGATCAGTTTACTGTGGTTAAAATGGAGAGTTCTTGGAAGGGAATAATGGAGGCCTGTAGTGTCATGCTAAGACGTTTGTCCTGGGGAGAAGTTAACGTTGGGCTTTACAAAATAACACATTGGCAAAAGGATGAAGGATGTTTTGAAGAAAAATGGTTCCGACACAGGGAGAGTAGTTGAGTGGATACTACAACATTTCAGGTCGAAAATAAAGAGGGTAGAATTTTTAAAAAGTAAGTAATCTAAAAAATGACAACGAGCACTGAGAAGGCCTGAATTAAAGCTGTGATATTTAGAGGGTAGAATCAGCAGGACTTTGTGAGAGATTACAGGATGTGCGAGATGAAATGGAGCAAACTACTGCTGACAGGCCATACACAGCCTGCTATCACTTTTGGACAGCCCCAGTACTGAGAATGGGTTTTACTTTTTTTTTTTTTTCCCAGTAGTAGGGGGTTGAGCCCAAGGCCTTGTGCATGCTAGTCAAGTACTCTACCACTGAGTCCACACATACTCAACCCTTTTTTTTTTTTCTTTTCCTTTTTTTTTTTTTTTTTTGCATTTTGAGACAGGGTCTCACTAAGTTGTACAGACGGCCTCTGATCTCAAACTTGAGATCCTCCTGCCTCAGCCTCTCAAATTGCTGAGATTACAGGCATGTTCTACAATGTGGTGCCTGGCTTGGGTTTTATATGTTTTAAATGGCTGAAAAAGAACAGAAGAAGGTGACTATTCCATGACAAAAATTATGTAAAATTCAAATTTCAGCATCCATAACTATAATTGTATTGGAACACAGCCAAACTTGTTCATTTATCTACTGCCTAATGTGATACAAGCAGCACTAAATAGCTGCAAATGTGGACCTATAGTTATAAAATATTTACTATTTGGCCCTTTAAGAAAGAGTCCTTGACCTCTCAAATAGAAGATGTCTGCAACGTTTCAGCCTTCGGTGGCTGATGGATGGAAGAGTAGTAGATGCAGATTTGGGCAAGTGGGACAAATAATAATTCCACTGAGGCTGTGTTGAATTTAGAATGTTGCAATAAATCCAAGAGATAGTGGGAAGATGTATTTGGACAATGGGTGAAAGATCAGGATATAAGGTATGGAGGTGGGGATCATTGGTGGTGGTTGAGGCTATGGGAGCAGGTGACCCAGAGGAAAAACAGAGGGCAGCGAGGGAAAGTCAAAAACCCAGGAAATGCCATGAAGCAGAACACAGAACCAAAAAAGCCCAAGAAGGGGTCTGGAAAAAAGAAAGACACAGGGACAAATTCAGTGTGGATAAGGTCAAGGGAGAAGACTTTAAGGTATTAAAGAGGAAACTAAACAATGCCAAATGCCTCCCCAATCCAAGTAGGACCAGGATTGAAAAGGAGACAGAGCATTTCAGAGACCCCTGCCAGGGCAAGCAGGGAATCAGTTCTCCAGGTGGCTCCCAAGACTCCCCATTCTCCTGGTTTCATCCCACTATGGGCTCCTATTCTCTTCAATGTCTCCCACTGGTTCCTCCTCATCTCCCCACTTCCAAATGTGGGGATGCCGTCAGGCTCAGTCCTCGAACCTCTTCTAGGTTGTAACCATGCTCAAGGTTATCCAGTCTCATGGCGTTAAATACAGTTATGTACTCCTATATCTCCACCCAGGCCCTTCCCTGAAGTCAGCACACAGAACCAAGGCAGAGCCAACATCTCCCCAGGGAAGTCCAACAGGCACCTCTAACTAGGCAGATCCAAAGCCAGCTCTTTCTCTTCCTCCCCAAGCCAGCTTCTCCTGCAGGATTCTCCATCACAGTTAAAATCAATTCCATCTTCCCAGTCATTCAAATCCAAACCCTGGAATCATCTTGATTTTACTTTCTAGTCTTCCATTTACTCTTTTAGTAACTCCGACCTCTATCTTCAAACTCTATCGAGGATTCGACACTCACTCCCTCCACTGCTACTGCTTGGCTCTAGACCTCACTATCTGTCACTTGGATCATTCTAGAAGTCTCATGACTTATCGCCCTGTTTCCACCCCTCCCTGCGTGCAGACACTTAACACCCCAGAGAGAGCCTGATGAGACAGAGTGAGGCCATGTTATGAATGCGATCCCACTCAAACCTTCCCATCCCACTTTAAGCAGAGGCCCACATCTTATAATGGCCTCTAGGCCCTACATAACATGCCCAGGCTCTTATCCTAATTCTCTCTAGACCTCCCTACCTTGTACAAGTGCGCTTCTCTCCTTTCCAGCTGCACGGACCTCCTTTCTGGTCCTTGCCCTCCCAAGTAAACTCCAGAAGAAGGGATCTCTTCAGAAGGACTAGGACAGGAAGCTGGCAGGAAAGGAGAGCTGTAAGTATGGGTGGGCCTGGGCAGAGTGAAAAGACTTGAAGTTGTTCAATTTTCTCTCTTAAGGTCTAGGGATGGCTTGCATGGTAAGGGTGTGGGTGAAGCACCCTGGAAAGCGAGGATGCAAATGGATTTGGAGAGAAGTATGTTGCTCAGCAGTGAAGAGGATTCTGCTTAGTCTAGAAACCATACATCTGTGACAGGGTTTGGGGAGTTTCCCCAGCAATGCTGGAGAGCCAATGAGAATCAAGGGGTAAATAGTAACATTACTGTAAGAATTACGACCTGAATGCCCTCATTGGATTGGGCAATAGGTAAAACTCTGGGGAGAAGACCTTAACTAAATGGATATATGATAGGACTGTCCATTGCTGCTGACCTAATTTGGGTACCTTCAGCTAGCACATACAAGTGATGTTCCTAAAAGAGCAAGTTTTCAGGAAGAAGGACGATGAAAAGTGGCCCTCTGAGCTGGCCAGGGTGGCACACACCTGTAACACCAGCACTCTGGGGGCTGAGGCAGGAGGACTGATGTGAGTTCAGAGTCAGCCTGGTCTACATAGTAAGTTCCAGGCCAGCCACAGATATATAGCGAGACCCTGTCTTTGACAAAGGTGGGGAGGGGGGCTCTGGTAGGCAGAGTCTGAAAGGCTAGCCTCAGAACTGACACAGGACTAGAAACCCAAATGGGGCCTGGGAACCCAACAGAGAAGATCCCTGGAGAGAATCAGAGTCTGCCTACCTACCACCCGTGAGAATAGGCCCAGACAGTTTGAAATGTTGAAATGTGACATCTTGGGAAACAGAAGGATCTGACTTGCAAAGGGCTGTCTTGAAGGGACCAAAAATAGTGCCCCATGGGCACAGTCAATGACTACTTGACTACCTGGAACTGAGAATAGGAGCATGCACCTATACTCATTACTCAGGAGGGTGAGGCAGGAAGATCATGAGTTCAAGGCCAGACTAGGTTATACAGCAAGACCTGTCTTATGAGTGGGGGGAAGCCGGTGATGTAGCTCAGTGGGAGAGTGCTTACTTAGCAGAATATGAGGCCCTAGGTCAAACTCCAGCACTGCCAAAAAAAAGGAGATAGGGAGAGGGAGAAAAAGAGTGAAGGGAGGGGCAGAAGAGAGGAGAGGAAAAAGGAGAGGGAAAAGGATAGAGGGGAGAGAAAGAGACAGAACCCATAGAATCTTTTGCAGATCATAATAAAGAAACTATTTCAAATTTCAAAGACTCTTTTAAACCGAACTGTCAATATTAATAGCTACCATTATATGCGGCATGCAATGTATATTACATACTCTATCTTATTTAAGCCTTACAACTTCCATGTAAGGAAGGAATTTGGGGGTTAGAGGTATAAAGGGTAGAATACTTGCCTAGCATCCACAAGGCCATGGATTCAAAGACCAGAACCACAAAAATAAATAAATAAATAAAAAGGAATCTTTAGTCTCATCTTAAAGATGAAGAGCCAGAGCTCAGAGGTTTCAAGGAACTTGTCCTAAGCCATAGCAATAAGTGGCTAGAACAGAAATCAAATCTTTTGACACCTATTTTCTCATCTCTCAAGCACCATTTTTCTTAGAAAAACACAAGAATAAGGACTTGTTTAATGTATTCTTATGAGACTTAGTTTCTGTGATATATGCACTAAACATCCTCAGGAAGACATATCTTTATGAAATTATTGACATAAACATTCTAATGTGTACCATGTCTCTATAATCTTGGTGTCCTACAGTAGAACATTGGGCCCAAGAGAATTCTATACCAAAGCACTGGGATAATTTGTGGACACACCAATGTGAATGATGAGGAATCACAAAGAATGAGAGGAAAAGTAGAAGAAAATAGATTCTGCAAAGCACAGAGCTATGAGCTCATGCATGATGCAGAGCAAGGCCCAGCCTTATATTACTAAAGTGATGGTTCATGGGCCCTGGACAGGGGCAGTCCTGATTCCTGGGGCCCAGTACACACCAGCCCCTCTGCTTTCTTTGACTGCCTTGCAAAACCAGCCCTGGGCAGCAGCAAGGAGCTGGAGCTGAGTGGCAGACAGCCGCTTTAGAAGCAGCCATGTGCTCTCCCATCCATTCATTTATGGCCCCTGGATTCTCCCATCCACTCAGTTACGGACCCTGGATTCACAAATAGGCTGAATGAAAGAATCAAGAGTTCACAGTTAAATACAACAGTGATAAAAATAAGATGTTGCACTTGGTTTCAAAAATCCCATTGAGTAAATCCAAGGCGGGGAAGGGCCTGGTTTAGGAACAACAAATACAAAAATGTCTTTGAGTAAGTTGATAATAAGCTCAACTAGAAGCCGTGTGATGTAGCTGGCAGAATAAAGCAAAGCCCCGTGGCTGCTTAAGCGCACACAGTGCCTATGCTAGAATAAGGGAGGCAACAGTCTTCTTTCAACCTGGGCTGCTTGGCTTCGACTTCTCCTGTCAGTACTCTGACAGGGTCGGCTATGTGCTCTCCACTTGCCTCACCCAGACCCCCTTGTGCTGGTGTCTTCTCTCTGGGTTCAGCCAGTGGGAAGCACCAGCAGGAGATTAAAGGGCAAGAAGAAAGAGAACATGCCTTTTGTGTGTGCACCGTTCTGTCCCCCTCCATCTGTACCTTTCTTACAGTGGCTGTGTCCCTCTACAGCTACCATTCCTGACAGACATGGACAGCCCCTCTTCCAAGCTCCACCTTCTAATGAGTGCCAACTTTCTTTCCTGGTCCCTTCAGGCCCAGAGTGGTATCGGCTTCTTCCTGTTACTAGCCCCTAAGTACCTATTGTCAGTGCTTCTCTGCTATTCATAGGGTTTTCAGTAGCTGATTGTTTTTTGGGAGTGGATTGCTGGATCCTTCTCCCAAGCATACAGTATCTGGTGTTCCCAGGTGGTCTCCCATCCAAGTACTAATCAGGCTCAACCCTGCTTAGCTTCCAAGATCTGATGGGATCAGAAGCCACAGTGGTACATCTGTAGGGAGAAAGCAGCACAGTCTACTTAAAAAGGATAAATGGCCACTAGCAAACTCCAAGAGAGCAGTGGGTACAGAAAGAGCACCTTTTGGCTAAATGTAATCTTTTCCCATAGTTGGTAATTGGGGGGGTGAGTGTACATGTCAGGTCATGAACGTCAGTAATTCTGAGTTGCCCAGTCTTAACCTGGATCAGCCTGTACCAGGAACACTGTAGGAAAAAGTTAAAAGGAAAGCCTACAAAAGGTCTTTCCAAGCCAGGATTTCATAATTTGCCACCAAATGTACACTAATCAATGGTTTACCAAAATAGAGTAGCCTCCTGCCTCGATGGTTTCACTTTCTGTGGTTTCAGTTACCTGCTGTCAACTATGGTCAGAAAATAGTAAATGGAAAGCTCCAGAAATAAATAATTCATAAGTTTCAAATTGTATACCATAAATGAAAAATTCCAGGAATAATTCCTAAGTTTTAAATTGTACACCATTCTGAATAGCATGAAGAAATCTTATATCATCTCATGCCCTCCTTCCCAGAACATGAATTATGCCTTTGTCCAGTGTATCCACCCTATATATGCTACCCACCATTAGTCAGTAGTCATGTTAGTTTTCATCTCAGTTATCAGTATTGCAGTTTGTATTCAAGTAATACATTAGTAGTAGCCTGATACTATATCACAATACCTACATCATTCACCTCATTTCATCACATAATGTAGACATTGTATCATCTCACATCATCACAAGAGTGAATACAATACAGTAAGACTTTTTGAGAGACCACATTCATATAACTTTTATTACAGTATGTTGTTATAGTTGTTCTATTTTATGATTAGTTACTGTTGTTAACCTCTTACTGTGCCTAACTTAATGACTGAATTTTATCACAGACGTGTGTATAGAAAAAACATACTATTTGTAGGGTTCAGTACCACCCACAGATTTCAGGTACTTAGGCGAAGTGTTGGAACACATCTGAGGATATGGGGTACTACTGAAATAAAACTGAGGGAAAACTTTGAGAATGTGTTTTTCTGCTTCTGATGTTTAGTTCTTATGTCAGGTTTGCTAATTCTCAACATCAAAGTTGTTTTTATTCTTTAAGATAACTTGAGAACACAGGACTTATTTTACATCTCAGCATCACGGCTTTCTAAAGGGTTACTTCCAGTCCCCTGAGCATTTTATTGAAAACATTTTTTAACCCAACAACTTTTTTCCACACATCCATTACTACAGTGCTTCTTGAGAACTACCACCTCATTTTTCACACCAAAAACAAGGATGTAATCTGTCTACTAGAAAATATTCCACACAAACTCTCCTGGGGATAAACCCCCCAAAATACACAAGATCGCCTCAATTCACCGTGGTTGAAAAAAGAAAATGATTTCTTTTTAAAGTCCTGAACTCCTGAGTTCACAGGAGGGTCATGGCCCGTGATGCTAAGTTTGTATCTAACCCAAGTCTTCTCCTTGGGTGAGAGTTTATCATTCACTACACCGCGGGACCTCAAGGACAGCCAGTTCTTCACTCATTCATTCAACAAACATTTGATATCGATCAACTCCATCAACAGAGCGCTACAGATGTACAAAAGGCGCAATGAGGCCAAGGCTGCTACGCAGCTGCAAAAGGACGTCAGCAAGTCCGGGAAACAACCCGATTTAAAAGACCAATGAAGGCGAAGAGAGTGGCAGCGCCCAGAAAACTTTCAGGAGAAACTTGGGAAATGCCAGCCCTCGGGCGCGGAGAGGGCGGGGACACCGGCCTACTGGAGCACGCAGCCTACAGGCTGGGTCTGCGCCCAGCTTCCCCGTCCCGCCGCCTCCCGAGCCACGCGGCGCCCGCCCTCGGCCCGGCGGAGACCAGGGCCTGGTGCTAGGCCGGAGAAAGCGCAGCCCGGGCGGCCACGGGGAGCACCGCCCGAGTGGCCCCCCGGGCACAGAGACGCAGTGCGGGGCGCGCCTCTCTCCCGCCGGATCTAAGGAGGCGCGCGCACGCCCCTCCGCGCCGGGCACCGGTCGCGCGTTCCCGCGCAGCCCCAGCGCCCCGGCCCCCCAAACCCGGGCACCGACCGCTCCGCCTGCACTCACCCTCCTTGGCTTTCTTCCTCCGCGCCAGGGTCCCTCCGAGTTTCCCCAAGAAGGAATCATCTTTCTTGCGGGACGGGGGCGACTTGGGGGTGGGGGACTTGGGGACAGAGGGCGATTTCTGCGGGGAGGTGGCCATGGCGGCGGAGCGGGCAGCTGCGGGCCGAGCGGGACGCAGAGCTGGAGCTGGGCGGACGCGGCGGGCGGCGGCGGCGGGACTGAGGCTTCGGCTTTCCAAACGGAAGCGGAATTATTCCAAGCATTCGAGGCAGCTCGCGCTCGCCTTTCCCTTCGCTCGCTCCCTCCCTCGCGCCGCCCTCCGCCCTGGAAGGAGCTGAGCGCTCCGGGGCTCGCGGGAGCCAGGAGGGTGCCCCACATCTGCCGCTTGCAGGACTTGCGGCCTTATCTATTTGCGTGGATAAGCATGTGCGTGGCTCTCCTGGCTGGCAGCGCGGGAGCCTGGAAACTTCATTTCCCCCTGCTTTGCAGGCAACAGGACATGGCCTGGTACAGGGCAGGATCTAAATGGAAGCAGCCCTCTTACTCTTCTAGGGGCTTTCTTGTTTTTCTTTTGACTTTTCTCTTTTCTTTCCTTTTTTTCTTTTGGCAATACTTGGGGGATGAACCCAGGATCTTGCACATGCTAGGCAAGGGCTTTACCACTGAGCTGCACCAGCCTCTTTTTTTATTTTTTATTTTGAGACAGGAACTCGCTAAATTGCACCGGTTGTTTCTTTCAGCTGATGATCCTTCTGCCTCAGACTCCCTGATTACTGGGATTACAGGCTTGCTTGGATGAGCTTGTTCTTCCCCTGGATTGCTGCTTTTATCCCTATTAGGCCCTTGCCATCTTCCCATGAAAGAAGTAAGTTTCTGGAAGAAGGAATTGGAGTGAACCAAAATGTGCTCAGGCCCCACCAAAGTGTCAGCCTCCTCTTCTCTCCCGCCTCCAAGACAGAGAAGTTTGAAGCACATGAGGGCTGGGCTCAGCTTATTCTTGCAAGACATCCATGTTTCGAATAGCATAATGGCTTGTACAAAGAAAATACTAAATGTAGAAACAGTATTGTTGTTAGGTGCCTAAGAGTAGGTCTCCCACTCATAGCCTCCCTACACACAACAGGAGAAACACTATTGTGCTCCTCTGCTATTCATAGGGTTTTAAATGGCTGTTTTGGGGGAGTGGGTTCCTGGGTCCTCCCAAGCCTACAGCACGTGGTGTTCCCAGGCGGTCTGCCATGCAAGCACTAACCAGGCCCAACCCTGCTTAGCTTCCAAGATCTGATAGGATTGGACGCCACAGTGATACAGCTGTAGGCAGAAACAATGTAGGGAAGACAAACCATGGGCTTCGGAGACACCTTCTCTAACATTCTACCTATATAAAAGCAATAGAGTAACTTCCAGACTGACTTGAGTAACAAGGCAATCACAAATGACTTTTCAATAACTCATACTGGTAGTAATTAAAAAGCACGTTTTATCATGTTTGCCTGCCCTAAAAATCTCACTTGGACTCTTATGTCTGCCTATCTCTGCCACCCACTCACATGGCCCCTTCACAACTGTTCCCTCCGGATGGCCTCTGCCCTCTACCTACAGCTGACTGAATCTGACTGAACACCTGACCCAAAGGGAGCTTACGCTTGATAGCCTCAGTCAGTACTCTGAACTAAGTTGGAGACGCTGTGGTTAAGCACTTGGCTGATGATCACTCGCAGTCTAGACTCAGGTGCCTGCTTTTAGGCACATATAAACTGATGAGTGGACACACTAAAGACAGAAGCAAAGACGTGTGCTCAAGAGGCTTTCTTGTTGCCTCCTCCCCCGTTGTTTCTTGAATGCCTTCCAGCCTGAAGGGCTCATTTTCCCACACTATATCTGACAGTGCTTCTCTGATATCCTTACAGTTTCCAATAGTTAATTATTTCAGGAGTGGGCTGCTGGGTCCTTCTCCCTGGTCTTAGTCTGGGGACTCAGTGAAAACCTGTCCACTATGTGTGACCCTGCTGGCATGTGAAGTACCAGTGGCATAACTTTCAGCATCACAGCAACATGTAAGCCTCCACATTATGACAAACTGACAGATGAGTGAGGCTCAAGAGGCTATGTGGTCTGAATAATGGAAAACTGTGGGAAGTAGCGGGGTGGACCTTGAATTTCTTCTTAGCCCTGTGGCACTCAACTGGCTGGTATCCTTTTGCTCTACCCAGATAGAAATTGCGGGTAGGCAAGGAGAAGTCCTTCAAGTGCTGTTCTTTGGCAGCATCCATATCCCCAAGCATTTCGTGGCAGTGAGAGATGATAGCAGCTGGGGAGAACAGTAGCAGCAAGTGGCGCCTTCTAGTGTTATAGCTCTTACGTAGGACAAAGAGGTTGAATTCCTCAGCCTTTCAAGTAGTACAGCTCCTATGTAGGCCCAGTGGATCAAGATTCCTCAGCCCTTGACAGCAGCTGGCATTGCACTTGGGGGGGCGGGGGGGCGGGGAGGGTCGCTAGGTATTGGGATGTCTCTGTCCTAGACAGTTGCTAGTATTACAGCTCCTGAACTTAAGGTGTCTGAGACCCTTGGTCCTACAGACTTAATAGCTCGCTGTAACTCGTGACTGTGGCCTGCAGTTTCTTTTTTGTGGCTCTTTACAGCCTTTGCTCTCTCTTCCAACATCCCATTTCTTCCTGCCCTGGTCATTCTTTTGAACGGTTCTGTTGTTTTTGTTTTGTTAGGTGCAAAGTCGAGTCGATATCCGACTCATAGCGACCCTCATAGGGTTTCAATGGCTGACTGCTTCATTTGAATGGTTCAGCTGTCTCTTATTACTATGGCTACTGTCACTGTTGCCACCATTCAGGATGTAGCTGTTGAGGCACTGCTGCTGCTGGTGGTCACTGGTCTTGCAGCCTTACCTGTCCTTCAGCTGCCAAGCAGTGAGCCACTTTGCTATTTCTGCAGCTTGGTGTTGCTCTTCTGTCTCTGTCACTGCTACTCCACTGTCTCTGCCATCTTTAGCTGCTGCCATCACTACTTATCTGCTGTCTCTGTTGCTTCTTTCTTTGTGTTACCAGCTCAGCCTGCACTACTAAAAGTAAGCAAAGAGCACTCACAAGGAGCCTTTTATTGGGCTTAATGTTGCAACATCAGGGAGCATCATAGGGGGTGTCTCCTGACCAGCTCACGAAGTGAGCCAAAGAGCCTACTCACATAGTCAGAGAAGGGGCATCTGCACCAATCACAGGAACCTGTCATGAAAATGAAGGTTTGTGTTTACACCAATCACAGCCTAGTCCCTTTTGCCCAGTCCCAGCAGTCTTTTTTCCCCAGTCATAGCAATCCCTTTTGCACCAATCACAGCACTCCCCTTTGTGCAAATCACAGCAGTCCTTCTGCTGGGCCACCAGGGGAGTGCTTTCTCCCTGGCCTCAGTTGGTCACAGGTCACCTAGAGTTCACCAGGGCTTGTGGTAACAAAAAGTGTAGTGCAAACTTCAAACTGGTGCCGCACTTTCGGGAGCTGAGTTGACTGCAGCAGCAATTGTCACATGGCTTCCTCAAGGCATCCAGAAAGGGTTCAAAAGCACTAGTGTTGGTCTGAGAATGGCTCAGGGGGCTGCTTGACTGGGAGGTCTCTACTCAAAGCAGCCAGGGTAGCAACAGAGAGGCTAACAGCTGCAATTTAGGAAGTCAAGTAATCCCATCCCCCAACAGTATGCTTCCTTGCAAGAAAAGCAGAGAAGCAGCACTTACCCGTAAGGAAAAAAAAAACACCTTATCATCAACACTAATATTGATTCTAACAATGTATTAACAGTACTGTACACCCAGCACTCCAAGGGGTGGTGAGTCCCCCTGATGCATCTCAGCCCCACCTGCAGCCTCCACAGGGCCAGCTGTGTTTCCTTCTTGGGAAGCATTACTAAAGCCTTTGAGTAACCACCCATTTGTGTGGTCTAATCAGCAAACTAACAAACAGCAGCTCCTGCGTAGAAATAAAGTGTAACGAACAATATGGCCAATAGAGTCCCAGCACAGTATAGATTCAGTTTATTTTTGCTTAAAGGTCATAATTTTACCTTTTTGGAAAATTATATTTTACTTGGTGCCTCAGATCCACAAGAAAGCAGAGGAGTCACAATGTCTGCTGGCTTGGGAAGATTCCTATCCTACCCCATCACCCCCATAAATCTTAAAGAGATGGTGGGAAGCCACAATGAAATTGTGTTTTGATTACATCATTAATCATTCTTGTCCAGGATATCAGATACATAAGTACATCTTCACAATCTGGTTTCTAGCCCTGGGAGCTCTTGTCAGGGAATTGCATTCTTGCAGCTCAGTAGCTGTGCGATCTCTGGAAGATTTACTCCCTTTTCTGACTCTTTATTTTGTTCTCTACAAACTGAACTTGTTGGAACAGAATAGTAGCTTTCAGACCTGACTGAGCATCACACTCCCCTAAGAGTGAAACATTAATGAGACTCATATCCAGAAATTCTGGTTCAGTTGACTTAAGGTGAAACCAAAGGACGGGTATTTTTACATATTATATTAGGTGATTTCAATGTGTCTGATCCACAAGTTGATGTTGAACAATTAGGGATCCTTCTGGCTCTAAGATCCTATGATTCTCTTTCATAAATTGCTGATCTCTACCTGTATGCAGGGCATAGGTCCTAACTATGGCATAATCAAGATTACCAACGGAGATCCCTTATATCGCCCATGTGTGCTTTTCCATATACAACTCTTTGAAAAATTTTTTATGGTTTTCACTACATTTGAAAACCCACTAAACAAAACTAAAAGGAAGAACAGTCTCAATTGGTGAATGCTGGTGCCCAGAAAATACTAGCAAACAAGCTGTAGAGAAGGCAAAGCTGAAACTGTACACCATTATAGGGGAAGCTCTACATTGGCAGAGTCTTCCTGGAGTCTTGGAATGAAGGAGGACAAAATGGGGATATAGATAAGGTTTCAGAATCTGGATTAAGGGAAGCCTTTCAAGCGGGTCATGTTTATGTTTGGCTAATTAGGACTGGAGAACACAAGGTGAAACTTTCAAAGAGTCTTAGAGAGTAACAAGACTTTTTAGTGCTATCTATTGAAAAGCCTAAGGGTTGTTTGCTCATTTCAGTAAGCTTTGAGGGGGACTTTCTTGGAAAGAATAATAGTTATTTGCAATTCTTATCTTCCTGGGCAATAGTTTTTCAGAATAAAGACAGAAGAATGATTGTTGTTAGGTCCTTTGGGGTAAACTCATAGTGATTCTATGTACAACAGAAAAAAACACTCCCCAACAGTGTCAATCCATCTAGTTGAGGGTCTTCCCTTTGCTATTGTTGTTGGCCCACCAATCTCCCAAACATTATGTTCTTCTGCAAGGATTGATCGCTCCTGATAACATGTCCAAAATACAAAAGACGCAGTGTAGCCATCCCTGCTTCCAAGGAATACTCTGGTTGCACTTCTTTTAAGACAGATCTGTTGGTTCTTTTGGCACCAATATTCATCTCCAGCACCATAATTCAAAAGCATCAATTCTTCTCCTGTCTCCCTTATTTACTGTCTAGCTTTCACAAGGCATATGATGTGAATGAAAATACCATGGCATGAGTTAGGCACACCTTAGTCTTCAATGTGATTTCTTTGTTTTTCAACACTTTGAAGAGATATTCTACATGTCTTTTCCCAAGAGGAGTTGTGGTATGGCATCAAAGACATCATTTAGGAAAAAAGTAAAAGGTTATTTAAAAGACAGGGAAAATAGAAAAGATCAAATTACATGTCAAAAGAGACTCTGAAACTTGCCCTTGAATGGGGAGCAGCTAAAATAAAAGGACAACATGACAAAGTTAAAGAACTAAACAAAAGATTTCAATGGGCAGCTTGAGAAGACAAAACCAAATATAATTACATGTGCAAAGAGCTGGAGATAGAAAACCAAAGAGAAAGCTCTGTTTTTCTCAAGCTTAAAGAAATGAAGAAAAAAAATTCAAGCCTTGGGTAGCAATAGTGAAAGATTCTACAGGAAAAATATTAAATGATACATCAAAAGAAGATAGAAGGAATACACAGAAGAATGGTAAAGCCCATTAATGTAGGCAGTAACTCATAAAGGTAGAAATGTTTTCTAGTATCTCAAAATTATGCAGATCTTGCTTCTCAAACATTTCTGCCTCTAATATAATTACTGATTTCTTGAGAGGCTAATGGGGAATGGGTGGCGAATTATAAATCTTCTATTCAAAATGCCTACAACCTACTACAGCCAATGGGTGGCATCTGATTCCATTAGATTTGGGAAGCTAAACAGGGTAGGGCCTGGTTAGTACTTGGATGGGAGACCACCTGGGAACACCAGGTGCTGTAGGCTTGGGAGAAGGACCCAGCAACCCACTCCCAAAAAACAATCAGCCATTGAAAACCCTGTGAACAGCGGAGAAGCACTGACAATAGTGTTTTGCCTGTTGTACATAGGATTGCTATGAGTTGGCCACCAACTTGACAGCACCTACCAACAACAACAATTCAAAATGTAGTCCATAAACCAATGTTGATCCAGATCCTATTATTGATCCTCAAAGACATAAATATTAATATTGTATTTTTAGAAACTTTGATGACAATTTAACAATGCAATTTATGCTGGTTTAATCTAATAAAAACTACAAGCTTATATTTTAAATATCTTTTCATTTTATTTTTATAGCAATTCTTTTTTATTGTATTTTACAAAAATACTAGTCAGTGCTAGAATTGTTCCTCTACCATTGATCCTTAGAGAAGCACTGTTCTAAATTGCTCCTCTTTGTTTACAGAGTTCCTATAATCTCTTTTGACACAATGCTTTTAGAATCCTTATAGATATGTATTTTGGAAATGTTGTCAGGAGGTACCAATCCCTGGAGAAGGACATCATGTTTGGGAAATTGGCAGGCCAACAAAAAAAAGGGAAGACCCTCAACTAAATGGATTGACACAATGTATGCAACAATGTACATAAGAAAGATTGTGTGCCTGGCACAGTGTCAGGAAGTGTTTCATTCTGTTGTACATAGAGTATGAGTTGGGCACAACTTGATTGCACCTAACAACAACAACAATAACTTTTCATTATATAGCTTAAAAGAGCAGGATACAGGTAAACCAATCATCTCAAAACAAATTAAGATAAACCTCAAACAGCTCTCAGCAGAGAAAGGTTTTTCTAAATGTGAATGCTCTCTATCATGTGTTGAATCATACCTACTAAAAAAGGAAAAAGAAAAAAAGAGAGAGAGAGAGAGATGTTGAGCTGAGTGTGATGGTACACACCAGTAATCTCAGCTACTTGGGAGAATGAGACAGGAGGATTTCAACTTTGAGGCCAGCCTGGGCTACATAATAAGTTCAAGCCCAGTCTAGGAAACTTAGTGAGACTCTATCTCAAAATAAAAATTAAAAAGGGCTAGGGGTGTAGCTTGGGTTTAATGCATTAGACACAAATGACAGGAGACCAGAAGAGTTGTGGCATAACATAAAAGATATCATTCAAGAAGGAAGCAAAAAGTTCTTAAAAAGACAAGAAAAAAAGGAAAGACCAAATTACATGTCAAGAGAGACACTGGACCTTGCCCTTGAACGTCGAGCAGCAAAAGCAAAAGGAAGACATGATGAAGTTAAGGAACTAAACAGGAGATTTCAGAAGGCAGCTCGAGAAGACAAAAACAAATATTATAATGACATGTGCAAGGAACTGGAGGCAGAAAACCAAAAGGGAAGAACACGCTCTGT
>VMDO01000181.1:274380-386905 GCA_007922755.1 Pedetes capensis | reverse complement strand
TCAGATCTCAGAAGCTAAGCAGGGTCAGGCCTGTTTAGTACTTGGATGGGAGACCACCTGGGAACATCCGGTGCTGTAGGCTTGGCAGAAGGACCCGGTAACCTACTCCTAAAAAGCAATCAGCCATCGAAAACCCTATGAATAGCAGAGAAGCACTAACAATACTGTTTTGCCTGTTGTACATAGGGTCACGATGAATTAGATACTGACTCAATGGCACCTACCAAGAACAACAATCCTGGAGAAAGTAAGACTTACGATGGGAAGAATGAAAAGACCAGAGTGGGCTTTTATAATACAAAATCTGAGGAAAATATCCTCCTATTTTACTGTCCTTCCTTTCCAATCAACCTTCTCTCTCTTCAGTTGGTAACATTAACTGCTCTTGCACCACAATTACATAGAAGTTTTTATAGGTAGTCTCCTAAGACTATCATGATTATTGCCCTCATAGCAATTAGTAAATTGTGAAAATTTAAAAGAAATAATACGAGGTCTTCAATGGTAATTAACTATGTTATGTGTAGATGGAAAAGTCACACTCCATGGCAGTTAACAAATCAATTAACATTATATATTAATTAAAACATGAAAAGTCTTTACTCAGAATGGCTAAAAACAAACAATCCAAGTAAGTAACAATTTTGGTCAGGTCCACACACCTGAGACTCCGGGAGCGGGGGCGCATGGGTGTGTTCCTGCATCTGTTTTCAGTGGCGATGCTTTCGGTGGTACAAAAATGCTTTGATAAGAAGTGCAATTCATCTGGTGTCGGTTGGTATGGTAACTGATGCAACTTCTCCTGGGAGGAACAGGATGACTGAAACAAATCAAAGTAATGTTACAAGGCAACTTCCAAAAGAAATTCTGGAAATGAAGCTGAGATCAAAGTGCTCACCTTGGGTGACACCACCATTTTACATTGCTGCCTTTTCATGTTATAATCACAGTAACTACGGGCTAAGTGTATGTCTTGATGTTCCCTCTGAGAGGGCACCATGCCTTCCATATGTCTCTCCATTTGTCTATTAAGCCAGTTTCCCCAAAGATAGTTTCTTCTGCAGATAAAACCCAACCTTAAAATGGATAGGACCCGGTCAAGCCAAAGCAGGAAAGGACCAGTGAGATCTGTATGACAGATTAGTTCTGACATGAGTATGGCTGTTCAGAAGCAAACCCTGTGGCTTTTAGGTAAATAACATAATTTATATGATGTGAGATAATAAATAAGGTACCAAAACCTCTCTTCAATGGTGCGTGCTGTCCTTCGATGCAATTGCCATCAAAATGTGCCATGGGAAAAGGAAGAGGGATGAGGCAGAGGCTTTTTCAGTAAAGCCACTGTCTTGAAATTTGGGATTGGAATATTTTTCTTTTCCTTTTTGGGGTTGAGAATAGCATTAAAAAAAATAGCTTCAATGATGGTGAGCTTTTTTAGCCCTTGCCTATAGATTTGCATTTTGAAAATCATCACTCATCACCTTGGAACATGGTAAGGTAGAAAAGGTGAACAGCTAAAAACACTGCTTTTAATCAATCTGAGATACATTCACTATAAAAAAAGGAACTATTTGTTTTCAATTTTAGTAATAGGTAAACTCTGTAAGCAATTCTAATAAATTGAGGAAGTTTTGAGTAAGTGGAAACAAGGCTAAAAGAAGTATTTTCGTGAAAATGTCAGTTCTAGTAGGATATTTTTATTTAAAAAAAAACTGTCACTATGAAAGAGCACCCTTTGTAAACACTGAAACACTGCAATAATACCAGAAATTAACGGCTAGAGTTTTAAAATATCCCTATACCTTGAAATTATAAAATGCTTTACTAAGTACATACTGAGACAAAGAGGGATTTTCATAATTCCATGAGACTATTTTATAAACCACAAAATGGGAACATTACAAGAAAGACATAGAAAATAAATCAATCAAAACTTTATTTACAATAAATAGGCAGAGTCTTTACTTTCACTACAAAAATAACCAAAACACATGAACCAAGTCAGTTCAAGAAATCACAAAAACACTAATAAAATCAATTCAGGTAGGAGAGAAGCAGTAGTGATAACAGCAAAGGCAAGGAAATTGGTAAGTAGATAAAAAGAATTAAGAATCTATACAAAGGGCTGAGGTTGTAGCTCAGCAGTAGAGCATGTACCTAGCACCTAGGAGGGCCTGGGTTCGATCCCTAGCCCTGGGGGAAAAAATCCATACATATGTCTCACAGGCAAATCAAAGTTTACATTCCTGTGTCCAAGACTTCAAAACCCACAAACGCAGATATTTATTCATAAGTTCACAGTAATCGCTTTGGGTGGCAAAACATCAACTGAACTGATGGGAAGTTATTTAAAATATTTGTTTAATCCATTTAGAGTGAATGTTGATTCAGGATTCTGTAGAAGTATTAATATATTGGATTATGAGCTACTGGTCCGGTTGCTGCTGTGCTATTATGTACAGTACAGAGATCATATTTCTAAAAGTTAAGATTAATTCCAAAACACACTAGGTTCAAGAGTTTCACCATAAATTCTTATGGACTGGTACTTGCATGGGACCAATACCAACTGACTTCTCCTTCTGAGGAAGGAGAGAGAATGGAGGGATGAAAGGGGATGGACTTCCATGGCAGTTTTTTAAACATTTAATTTATTAGACATAATAAAAATCTGTTCTTCAAAATAGCTCTAGCAAATGTAATAAAATGCTAACATCTATTAAATGTAAGGAAAATGTGATTATATCATATACATTAATGGACAACTCCATAAGGAAATCCATAAGGGCCCATGTGTAACGATAGGGAATTTGATAAACCGAGTAATGCTATAGTACAACTGAGCGTTGTAACCTTGACAGTTTTAGAGAAGCCAGGAGGTTCTGTGGGGAGAGAGCCCTTTCATGTCAGGTGGAATAATCAAGGCCTGAGGATGACTCAAAACATCCTAAAGGGGGCCCCAAAGTGAGTCATGTGGAACAGTAGAAAGGCACAGGGTCAATTTCAGCAGAGACAAGGGACTCAGAGGAGAACTTGCAAAGCTAGTGAAGAGAGCTACCAGGACAACAGAAGGATGCAAGTGCCATCCCCAAGACCTCAGATGGGATTTTTGTTTTTATTATTTGGTGTTTTTCTGGGGGCAAGGACAGGGTCATGCTATGGTGCCCAAGCTGGTTGCCTTGGCTCAAGATCCTCCTGCCTCAGCAACCTGAGTAGCTGGGATTACAGGCATTCATCACCATAGTCAGGTGTCATATACGTATTGAAAAGGTACCTCTGTTAGTCAAGTCACATGTGGAATACCATTATTGGAAGAGTTTAAAGAATTACATTGGGAATTTTCCAATAAACTAAGTTCATAACTTTATATTTCTTCAGGTGTAGTGCCAGTAATTCTCATTACAAAGCTAGTTTGCATATGACTTTTGACTACACCATAAATCAAACCTACTTTCAAAGAATAAAAATTTAGACAAAACCTATGTCACTAGTTCTCAAGGCAATTAGAGTTTTAAATACATGTTCTGAGCAATGATCTCATTCAAATAACACTTAGTCTCTCAAGAAAACCATTTTGCAAAGGGTAGTGTTCATAGGCATGCTTGCCTTTCTACTTGTTATTTATTAAAAGTAATATAATTTGATAGCCATACCTCATATTTATAGGTATTTGCATTCTTATGTCTATTCTTTCTCCCACCAGAAAATAATTTACCTGGTAAGAAATATATGGAAGAATGTCTTCCAGCTACTACAATTCCATATTACATACTGCAAAATTAAAAATTATGATTTGAATATGGCCTTGGAGAAGTTCCACAAATTGATTTCAACTAAAAAATTTGATGTTAAAACCAATTGTAAAACTAAATATTCTCTGGGAAGACTTATTAATTTTTTTATGACCAAATCTTTCTAATATCAGAATATAGCATTTTTAAAAGGCAATTTTGCAGTTTCCATAATTTCCAAAGGATAAAGATATAATATTGTTTATATTTCAGCATAAGCAGTTCTGGAGTTCAGCAAGGAACACAATTATCTGTAAAATTTAAATTACATTTTCAGAGTGCTTACATTTTTAGCTGAACATATTCTACATTTTTACCTAAAACTAAGGTATATTTTTGTTGGCTAAATGACTAAATTAGTTATTTAACTAACTAAACTAAATTAGTTAAGGAGAATTCTAAGATTAAATCAGATTAGACCTAGGAAAGAAGAAACTGCAAATAAGCAATTTTGCACAAATTTTGTCCTAATATTTAAAGAGTGAGAACACAGAGAAACTGAGGAATATGACAAATAGCTTTCCTAGTTTTCACTTTTATCCACAACCAATAAGGAGAAAAGATAGCAGAACTTTTATGCAACAGTACCTACAGTTGACAGATTAAATAGTTCCTGATGTCTTTTGGCAAGAAGGGCAACTGTAGAAGTTAACACTTCACTTTGAGGAAAAAAATAGGACTATCGAGATCAATAACTGTATATCACCTTATTCAATAAAATAAACACTTAGAAAAGCTGTTGGAAATATAGCGTACGTATGTTTAGCTAAAAAATATCAAGGGGGAGGCATTTCTTGCTTAGGCACACATGGAAATTTGAGATAGCAGTGACTCGATTATGACTGATGGCCACATCACATTTGTTAATTACAGGTGTGTTTTAAGAAACGTCATGTAAGCTATGCGCCATGGCACACAGCACACCTGTATTACCAGGGACTCAGGAGGCTGAGGCAGGAAGATTGTGAGTTCAAGACCAGATGCAGCCTGTGCAACTTAGTGAGACCCTGTCTCACAATTAAAAATTAAAAAGGGGGCTGGGAATACAACTCAGTGGTGACCCATTTGCTTAGCATGCATGAAGCCCTGGGTTCAATCCCCCAGTACTGCCAAAAAAAGGAGAGGGAAAGATAAAAAAGGGGCCATGTACATTCTTTAAAAAGAACTAAGATCAGGGCTTATACCACTTGCTGTATTCATGCCAATAAAACAAGTGGGCTGGTAAACATTCTCTCTAATAATTCTGTGCCCCGGATTTCTGATCCATGACATGGGTTCTTATAAAAACATCATTAAAAAAATTACTTATTATCCCAAAAGTCTGATTCTATGTACTCATCCTTTATATATCCACTTTAAGAAATGATGTATGATAAAGAAGAGAGATCTTGCACTCTCTCCTCTTTTTCTTGCACAAGAGAGTTTTCTGCATCAGAACTATCATAAAATCTGACTGAAGGCAAAGCAGGGTGATAGAGTGGAATTAAAAGAACTTGGACTCTGGAGACATGAATTTATGAGTTTAGTATGGGGGGGATTAAATGAGAATACTACTAGAAAGCCACACAACAACGAGCCAAGTGCTGTTTATTTGTGGCTTGGCTCTAATTAAAGATGTCCAAGAGTCTGGGGAAGGACAGTACTTAAAACCTCAAGAACTGCTCTTTTTCTGTTTTTTTTTTTTCCTTTTTTGGTCATCCATTTTCACACTGTGGTTTCTTACCTTTACAACATAGGGATGTGGGTCAATAACCAATTTTGGCTACTGTAGTAATAGCCAAGGATGACTTCACTATTATTTAGTGATTATTTTATCCAGTGATACCATCCAGGATTTTTAATGATGTGAGGCTAATGTGCCACTGAAACTACCTAAGACTCTAAAGAGCTTTCTGGAAATGATCTCAATGGAAAATAAAGTCACACAGCACAAGAAAATGGAATGAACAGGAAAATAAATGATATCCCTTTAAATAAATTACTATAAGAAGATGGTGAAGATAATCCAACAGATTTTAACAATTTGTTTGTAGAGGTGCTCCAGAAAACCCACATTCTATTACATTTGGGGGTCTGGAAAGAACAGACCGTGTGAGGCAGTGGTAATACCAGTTAGAGTTCATCTATTGAATTATACTTTCTTGTCAATTCAAGGATTATTCAGTGTCTGAATCTATGGGCTTAGCACAGTGCTATGGGTTGTGAAAAATACAATGGATGCATATTCCTAAATAATAAGCCACAGATTTTGACAAAATGAGGAAGAAAATGAATAAAATGGGGCTCTGTAATCATAGGTCCACATTCCTGACTGGTACAAGGGCATCCAGCCCACCTCATTAGGTATTTATTGAACACTTCCAACTGCCTGGTGTTCTAAAGCCCTGTAGAAACAGACACCTCAAAACCCCACTAACTTAAATGAGGACTGCATGTATCTAATCTACTAAAGCATGTCCAGCAATTGCTAGGCCTCTCATGGAAATGGCATACTTTGGGGTAAGGCTATCCTTATTCCTCTATCCTATTTCCGTGGTTCAATCTTGTTTCTATGTATCTTTACCTTCTACTGAGTCCTTTACATCTCTCCCTAAAAGTTCTTCCCTAGAAGGCGCAGATAAATTTAAGCCTTGCCTCATTTTTTTTGTTTGTTTGTTTGTTTTTTCTTTGGAGGAGAGAGAAAACAAAACAAAGCTTTGTCTAAACCACATAAGAAAAAAGATCAAGTCCATCAAAGTTTAATGGCATTTTCAGCCCTAGTATCATTGGCATGGAACCAAAAAGCAATAAAAGCAGATTGTGTTTTTTCCCCCAAACTATACCAAATGGTATTAAAACAAAAGTTCCCAGTCTTTTCCAAATTTGTAATCCCGGGGCTTACACAATTTATGCACCACAGTTCAGAAGCTTGCAGCAACAGTATGTCCTTTTTATGTTTGTCAGGCCATCATACCACACATAACCTATTTAGAGTGGCAGACATGTGGAATTTATCTTCTCCTTTGTACCTGGTAACACCCAGAGAAAACACCGTCTGCATATTAGCTCTGTGGTTGTAAGGGAAAGAAAAAAACCAGGCACTTACAGAGACAGTAGAGCTGGGTGTGTTGGTCCCATAGCCAGAGGAGGGCAGAGAAGCCAAGGACCAGCGGCGTCCATCAGTCCTACAGAAAAATAGGGCTTAGTTTAGGCCATTTCTGGAGTACTGTCACAAGGGAACCCCAGGGAAATGGAACATTTTTAGTTAAACAAATAACACAAACGTAGTTGGTGAGGATGTGAAAATACTCAGCCAGGGTCAGGGTAAACAAACATTATACAGCAGGTTGATTTTTATTTAAACTGAATCAATACACCCAAACAAGTAGAAAGTGAATGGGTTGATCCACAGTATTGATCTCTCGCTAATACACTTTGACAAAATGAATACCAGGGATAATTACAATGGTCACACTCAGCACATTGAAAGGAATACAAACAGAAAGGAGGGAGGGAACACTCTATCTGGGAACCGATAATGGGGCCAATGATCTTTACAAGGGCCTTAATTCCAGCATGGTGCCTGTAGTTAGGTCCAGCACATCCTAAACAATTTTCACTTAGCATTTCCAGGAGAACCATTCAATTTACCACCCTAGGGAAAGAGAGAGCAGTGGGGTCCTGAATGCTTCAAGTCTCTTCCATGGCAAATAACTTTAGCACTAAGAAATTGGTTGCCTTGAAGCTCAGAATTTCTAAAAGTTATTGCCTTCTGACATGGCCTGACTTCACAAATTATTGGAGCAAAGACCACCTGCAGAGTTTTTGAGCCTGTAGCCCAGCTCTGGCCAGTGACCATGAGGGTACAAGGAAAATATTTCTACTCATAATGGAGCAGAATGGAAAAAGTAAAGTCATCCTCTCTGGTTTTAGAGGCCAAGCAGGCAGGAACCTTAAAGCAGAAGGTTCTCATCTTCAAATGGTGATAAGATGGTGGCTTCTATCCTAGTTATGAATTAGGGTCAGTACCAGGGTCTAAGATGAGTTAATGCAGTAGTAGAGACAATACTGCTGCCAGGGAAAGGGGACACCAGAAAGCACATTTTCTGGAATCTCTGGCATCCCAGAGTTATTACTTTACTAGCAGTTTTGAGTAAGACTGTGCCTTAAAAATCATAAAATATGAAAACAAATACATGCGAATTTTCCAAGGGGCAAAGCAGGAAAAACACACTTTACAAAGGGCAATACTGTAGCATTAGATATGGATTCATACGTAGACTTTCTACAATTCATGATGATATTAATTTACCAACTAAGACACAAGAATGGACAAAATTGACCAGAGACATATTCTGGCAGGGTATTTGAGAAATCACAATTAGATGTTAATGTAAATAAACTGGTATTTTAGTCTGACATTCAAGGGAAAATATTATCATTGGTTACGATGAATATTACTTCCAGTAGATGCAAATGGTCCACAAAGACAAAATGGAGAAAATCAAGTGGACAAATCACAGAATTACTACAATGGCAAGATGTTAGTAAAATTTACCTGTCATTTCTGTGATCATGATTGAAGTACAAGTGAATCAAGTATGTTTAAAAAAAAAAGCAAAAAAGATGTTTGTAAATATACCAGATAAAAGGAATTGGGGAAACTAACTTTATGTTGTTTTAAAAGACTTTTAAACAACTGAAAATATTAAATACTTAAGAAGAAAATAACTATAACACACTTATAAAGATATCTAGCTATCAATTAAATGGACACAGGTTGTATTCTACTGGATTACTTATTAAAGTCTTGAAAATCCATGCCTGTACTCTATATTTTATATACCTACAATTTGGGGAAGTAAGAAAAGCGTATGAGTGTAAAAGAATCATTCAGTCCATTTAATAGCAATTATCAGAAACTAGTCTCTGGAAAGAATGAGGGACACAATTTCCCCTACTACAATTTTGTTTTGTGATACATTAACTCTCCTTTCCCTCAGGTATCAACGAACATATTTCAGATGGATGAACAATTCCAAGAGGAGATATGTTCTTATTAGTTCTAAAGCATAAATTACATTTGCTCAGTCTAGAAAACACACAACTAGAAAGATGTTTAACAAGAATGTGCTCGGTACTCTGTATAGCCATCAACCAGAAATAATTTACATATCATAAAGTTCCCTAAGTTGTCTGTGTCTGTTTACTCAATTGGAGCAAAAGGACCATTGAATTTTCATTTCCATGACAACTACACATCAGAAGTTGCTATATATGCTATATGCAGTACTTAAGAGAGAACATGCCCTTTTTATCATGAAAGCTATCACACAAGGGCAATTTGGAATCTACTAACAATGTTGTCTTTTCTGGCAAGTAGCTACCAATAAAATGTTATCTGAAGACAAGACTACATTCTCACCAAAGCAACAAGGCTTTTTTTGAAAAAAATCTCTTCCTTTAGGTAGAAATCTCAATGTGGCATTAAATGAAAAAATAAGAGGGAGAAAACATTTGATGGGAACACAGGACAGGAAGAGACTTAGAAAACAAAAAGAAAAAAATACATTGTTTCAACTCAGAAAAATTTAGATTAATATGGTGCATAACAGAGAAAGAATGAAAAGGTCTGATAAGAACTTGCGTACTCTAACTATATGAAGAGGAAGTGATTTATTTAATTGTCAAGAGTCACCTGGAGTGATACATTGTAAACTCTAGTTGACAGCAGAACAAATTCAACTATGCAGATAATGTAACCAACTAAAATCTACTCCAAAAAGAATTCTGGAAGAGTGACTGGGAGGTTGTCCTGGTCACCAATGCTCAACAAGGATCTGAGGACCGGAACTTAACAGGCAGATCCCATTCTAGTCATTTGCTTGTGGAAATATATTTTGAAATTTGACTCAGCAAATAACAACTAGAAAACCAGGAGGACTAGCACTTTAGGGCATAAGAATAAAATTGAAAGCGATTTGTAATGTGTAAACCTCTGCAACTTAAAAGGGAAGGCCGTGCATTGTCACCTCTACCTTACAACCAGGGGAAAAATATTAATTAACTCCACAATCAGATGGATTCTATATTAGTACAGGCTAAGTATCCCTTATGCAACATTTTTGGGACCAGAAGTGTATAGATTTTGGAATTTGTGTGTATCATGAAATAGCTGCATAGACTTTATCCATTGTGCATCCCAAACTGGAAATCTAAGTCTGAAACCTCTTTGAATGTCATGTTGCTGCTCAAAAAGTTTCAATAGCACTCAAAAAGTTTCAGATTTTGGAGCATTCCAGAGTTTAGATTTTTAGATTAGTGATACTCAATCTGTATTACACTTAGCAATATGAAAATGTTTCCTTGCTCCAGACAAAATCTACAATATTATGATGCTGATTTTCACCCTTTCTAAACTCAATATTTAAAAATTAACTAGATAACTTTAATCTGTATTAGAAACCATGGAAAGGAAGTATATATCATACTTTATAGCTTGTAATTGGATTACTACACTATCAGAAGTGTCTACCAGGAGAGTATTATCAGATTAAATAAATCAAGTCAGATTAATAAGCCTGACCTTCATCTCCTCACCTCAGAATATTTGCAAAAGTAGGGCAATATTTCCTCTGTTGGAGTAAATTTATAAAACAATCAAATATGAGTCTGAAACTGGCATTACTTCATCAAGGCTCAGAAATGCATATAGCAAATGGAAGGAAATCTCCATAATTCCTGAATGAAAATCAGCTCTAAAATGGGAGAGAAAGATTCCCAGATGATAACTGGGAAACACCAATTTTAATTTTCATAGCGAACACAGGGTTCTACTTACTTGAATAAAAGTTTAGGAAGATGATCGCTCACATCCTAATCTAAATTAATACTTTCTGAAGAGTGTGGAGGGAATTCCAGCTGGAAGTTCATGCAAAATGAACCAGAGGTCTCCTGTGATAATCTCCTGTCACGCTTTATGGTTTGTTTGTCAAAAATTAACATGCTTGGGGCGGGGATGAGTATTTTTTATAGCACAGAAACCAGATTCATCTGTCCTTCACTTACCCACTTTAAAATTAGACTCTCTTCATTTTTATAAATCTGGCAGGATTAAGAGACTATGATTTCTTTCTATTTTAATGTATGCTTCAATAAGATTTGCATTTTTCTTATTACTCACGGTAATTAAGTGCATTCTCTTTTTGAAGAGATGCGTTTGAAAGACTATAGTGGGCACTTGTTTATCAATTTTTGTTGGATTTTTCATTTACTTGACACAGTAACACTATCATGAATTAATATTCACTGGGGAAACCGATGTTTTGGGACCAGGAAGTTCTCACATCTTCTTTTATATCGTATTTAAAATAAGAGACTAAAAGAATAAAAGCTAACCCTACGTGAAGATCAGGGCGTGGGTCTCAGAAAGCTTATCAGAGATGCTGTCTGAATCACTTCCGTATCTTCCCCATAGTGCGTCAGGCGTAGGCACTGGACGTATAAAGGGGAAGGATGAGAGTATTGAAAGAATAAACATTTCTCTTTGGTCTGAGACTTATAATGGAATCTTAATTATACAGAATTTTTAAGAGGCTGCAAACTAACCCTTTTCCCCAGATTTCATAACATAAAATGCCATCACATGGTGACAAATAGCAGTGTGCACACTGGTTAGTAATGTGTGTAGGAACAAATGTACTTTTAACCTTACCTATGTGCCTTTATTAAGTGCCACTTTAATCCACTTCAGGATATAGTTAAGTCTCTCAGGAAATTTCTGCAAATATCTAGGACATCCAGACCATAAATCAAATTTATTCTGAATATTCAGAGACCTGATTGAAGGGGCATTTTGCTTTCTCTGTTTTTTTCCTGGGTGGAAGAGGATTAGTATATATGGAAGAGGGATTAAAAGCAAGATGAAAGTTTGAATCTGACAGGGAGAAGTACACTAATTCCACATGCAGAACTCAGAAGACACAGTAGAGTTCACTCCTTTAACTTGGCTAACCCACAGCAGAAAACTAGCCCTTAAATGTTGGGTATCAGTTCCTTCTGAATAATACCATTTCCACCTAACCGCAATGCCTCAGAGCAGAGAGATATCTGTTATTCTAAGGATGACAGAAAGAGAAAACACAAAACATCTGTTAGTCCAGGCATTGCCTTTTCTCAGAAGGATCACTGAATTTCTGGCTTGGATGTTCCTAAATAAAGGAGCATCTCAGAGTTTATACTTTATAGCCCTAAGGAAGTCATTCTTACAAAACCTAAACAGTAACAACCAGATTGCACTAAGATGCAGATCAATACAATTTCTATAACATCAGTTCAGAAAATTCAGTAAAATTCTGTTGAGCATCAACTATGCACCAAGCATATACTAGGGATGGGAGAAAAGACAGAAGGTACTTTCCTGCTTTCACTGGGACCTCACTGTCTAGAGAAGGACCAAGAGAAACCTATAACTCTAACCAAAGGCAGAAGCCATCGTTGAAACTATTAAAGCAGGACTAGAATGTAGCTCGGGCTGGGATTTAGCTCAGTTGGTAGAGCTCTGCACTGCAGCCTCTGAAGTCCCGAGTTCAATTCCCAACACCGCAAAAATGGTACAAGGGCCTGGCAATCCACTCCGAAGGCAATCCCGAAACAGCCATTGAAAACCCTAGGAGGGTCAACTATGAGTCGGATACCTACTTGATGGCACCTAACAACCTAAGGATGTAGCTCAGTGGTAGAGTGCCTTCCTAGCATGCAAAAATCCCTGGGTTTGATTCCCAGCACTGCAAACAAAACAAAACAACAACAACAATAAAACTGTTATAGCAAAATACTTTGGGGAGCTGCTGAGAGGGCTTTAGGTTAGATTGAGTGAGACCTCACGAAGCAGAAGGCAGGAAAGTAGGGGAGAGTAGGGAGGAGATGGGGGAGAACAAGGAGGGGTTAGTGAGAGCAGGGAGGGGAGGAAGAAGCGGGGAGGGGAAGAGGAAATGAGATTTATTGCTCCACACACAAGCCCCTTACCTCCGTGCAAATGAAAAATGGGCTGAGGCACTGGGGGAGAAATTTCTTGGACTATCTTGAGGGCTATTTCCTGTAGAGAGAAAAAGGAGAAACATTTATGGTACGATTTTGTGTCTGTACTATTATCTACATCCAGAATCTTCTTCTTAGTAATAAGTTTCTTTACATTACCTCAAATGTCCTTTGCCCTAATCATGCTTTAGTTTTACCTGAAGCAGAGATCTGGGGGGAAGGGTCTCTGGGTTCTGAGACAGGTTTCCAAGTGTACAAGATAACTGAATACACATATTCACTCGTGTTACCAGCCTGCAGTCCTCTGAATCTTTAATAACCCAAGTATTTCAGTCCTGTAGAATAATGAAGGCATAGGCTGGGCACAGTGGCTCACACCTGTAATCACTCAGAAGTGACTCAGAAGGTGGAGGCAGGAGAATTGCAAGTTTGAGGCCAGAGGCAGCCTGCACAACTTAGGGAGACCTGTCTCAAGATAAAAGATAAAAAATAGGCTGGAGTGTGGTGCAGTGGTAGAGCACTTGCAAAAGTATGTGCTAGGTCCTGGGTTTAGCCCCTGAGTACTGAAAAAAAGTTAAATAAAAAATAAAAAGAATATATAAGTGTCTCAGTTGTGATTCTCAGATGTTAACATTTCAAACCACAGGATGGATGGGTAAACATACACTCCTATTGAGGGTGCTTTCTGTTTTGGGGAGATAGCCTTAGTAAAAAGTCTGATGGCATGAAGATAAAGGCTCATGTTCCAAAGTACACATTTAAAAAATGAATGTGTCAGAACTAGTCATAAAAGTACTGGGGAGAACCCAGCCCATCTGAACCCATTTCTAAAACATCTGAGATCTATCTTAGTATCACTGGAGAGGCCGAGCAGGATTACTTCTTGTCAATATTTTCTTCAACCATCCCTGTGTCCCTAAGCAGCTGGAATGTGACTGGCCAGGCGGCTTCTAAAGCCACAGCCACACAGAGACTGGCAGTGCGCATCTCCCCAAATCCTTCCAAGGCAGAGAGGAGCACTGATTGCTCACTGGAAGGAAGGCAGCTCCTCAGGGGCTTGTTACTTTCTCCATTAGCCCACTCAACCTGCTGCTGATCATTGACAAAGCTTGGCAGGCAGCTGGTGAGGGCAAGTTCAGGACACTCCAGACCACCCTGCTTCCCTCTGCATGCTTAATTAGATTGGCAGAATTGTCTGCAGACCATTTGGGACTGTGGCTGCATTCAGTAAGGAGGTGAGAAAAGGCTACAAAGTAATCAGGTTTATTCTTGAAAAATGGAAAATAAACCAGGAAAATATGTTTCATCCCTAACAGCAAGCCAGTTGCCATATCACACTGGCTTCTGAGTGAAAGTGACCATGGCAATTAGGTTTAAGGAAAACACGTTAAGATTTCACGTTCAAGTCAGTACCTGGCTGTAAAGATAAACAATTTATTACCAGTGGTGCAGTAAGAATAGACTAACACATTAAGGAGAGTAAGTTTAGAGTTACCTTGAGGACTTCTAGACTGGATACATATCTACTGAAAATTTTCAATTAACTTAAGGTTGCAAATTTTATAGTGATGTCTTCAACAGATGCCATTAACTTTATGACAGCACAATCAAAGCCATTCAACAGGGAAGTGCTGAGAAGCCCATTTCTTTACTGAGAGAGAATCAAGAAGCATTTTCCCCCTGCTGCAATGAAATTTATCATGCTTTTGCATCTGGTGTTCCTTGGGCCCCTGGAGAAATGGATTTTGCTTTTGTTGTCCAGTAATCCAGGATTCATTTTGTCTATCTACACTGCTAAATTAAGTTATTTTGAATTCCCTCAACAGCTTTCATTACCCCAACCCAACATAGCTTGTACACTACTCTCTATATTCCTTAAAAGAGCTCACTAATTTCAAGATGGCTAGAACACTTTATTTCCTAAAGGGAATGGTCTAATGCCAGAAATATCTGTACAGATTTTGTTTTTTACTTGGGAAAAATATTCACTTTGCTCGCACACCACAGAGAACAAACTACCAGTAAATTACTAGGAGGAACAAAACAACTGCTTATTTGAAGCCAAGATATTTTGAGAATAATCCCTGCTACTCATGCACTTAAGAGTGAAATAACAAGAGCAAGGAAACTACCTCCAAATTCTTAGCCTGTGCTCATTGTAAAGGAAACATGATCTTGAGGGGTTCAAATGTGGTGAACTAGAACAATGAAGAGAGCTCATTAAATAGTTTTACAAAACCAAGGGAGGAAGGAGTAAGAAATTAGCATAAAATCCTTTTCACTTTTAGAGATGTTAATAAGTGGTCCCCAGGAAGCCATGCAACATTTTATAGTACAGGATGACCCATCACCTTAAGGATGGATGGGCAGAGATGCAGACATAGAAGCAGGTTAATTTAACTCTGCTTTTAAAAAAACAAAAGGCAGCTGCCATTAACCATCTCTCATCTTCATATTTTGCCTTCCCATCTTAGTCTGCCTTTCCAGGATATGAGTTGAAGGTCTTCCTCATTTTTTCTCATCTACTCCTATATTGCTGTAAAACCAAACTCAATTCCCACATCTTCAACCTCAAGACTATGGAGTCATCTGTATCATCTTAATAACCACAGATCTTTTTTTTTTTATGTCATGTCAGATTGAAAGGGTAAGCTGAAATGTAAATATACATAGCACACATGCACAGTCATGTATTGCTTAAGGACAAGTTCTGAGATGTGTTGTCAGATAATCTCATCAATGTGTGGACATCACAGAGTGTACTTAAACAAAGATGGCAACTACATCACTAGTGATATAATTTTATGAGACCATCATTGTATTTATGGTCTGTTGATGTTTTGACAGTAGAGCCAGGAGAATTTGCTGAAAAACCAGTTTGACTGGAATGAAGGGGTGGGGTGCTGTAATGCAGTGTGTGACTGTGTATGTACTATCATTAAGGCTCTTTAAATGTCACAGTATATTACAGAAAATGGGTAAGAGAAATGGGCTAGATCACCTGATAATTCCTTAAGGACCACAGATTATAGCTCAATTTGAGGGCAGTTCAGCAAGTTTTACGTAAGAGGAGAAACAGAAGGGGACTTCAGGGAGAGTCAGAAACAACTCAAAGAGTAGGGCAATACTACAAACAGGCTCTCTGGCTGAAGGGAATTCAGACAGGTAAAGCCAATGAACTGTGAATTATGTTTATTAGTACTAACTAGTGGGAGGCCTTAAGAGATGTCTCGATGTAAGAGTGTTGTCAGGGGTTTAAATCCAGTGTGGGCATACCCGGTATGGGCAGACAGAGGAGCACCAGAGGAGTAGCTAGATAAGAACTTGCTTGCTAGGCCAGTAAAAAGAACATTCTAGTGGGCAAACCAAGCACAAGTGTTGATGGTTTAGAAACAAGCGATGAAAAAAGAGAATAGACTAAAAGTGACTAAGGTCTCCAGTGTGGATGCACTAGAACAGAATGACCCACCATGAGGGAATCTTGAGAGACAAGTGGGGTTATGGTGGTAACAGAAAAAAATGGGAAGTGAGTACTCTATACACTCTTGTGTCATGTAGTACAGGAATTCAATTTTCCTATGGGAGAATTGGGCTGGGATTTAGCTCAGTTGCAAGAGCGCCATTCTGCAGTCTCTGAGGTCCTGGGTTTAATTCCCAGCACCACAAAAATGGAAGGAAGACATGGCAATCCACTCCCATGACAATCCCAAAACAATCAGCCATTGAAAACCTTATGAGGGTTGCTATGAGTAACAACAACAACAAGTATTTAAGCCTGCAGCATAGCACTGTGGCATCTGATTCTGTCAGACCTCAGCAGCTAAGCAGGGTTGGGGCTGGTGGGAAGACCAGGTGCTGCAGGCTTGGGAGAAGGACCGGGCAACCCACTCCCAAAAAACAATCTGCCATTGAAAACCCCAAGAATAGCACGGAAGCACTGACAATAGTGTTTTGCCTGTTGTATGTAGGGTCACTATGAGTCGGACACCAGCTTGAGGGCATCTAACAATAACAACAAGATGGGAGAAATAAGATTCACAGATTAGATATGTAGACATTGATCTTTGAAGTCTGTGTTCTTATTTGAAATAAAAATTGATTTTTACTTGGTCTCTGAAGATTAGTGACACTGTTTTGTTATACAGTGATCAACATGCTGCTAATTTAGAACAGATCAATTATAAAAGAACACTGTCCATATTCTCAACTCAGAGATGATGACCTGACAGTTGCTCGCACGCACAGTGCTTCCCCAGAATGAGCAAGCAAGACGGACTAAAACCAGAGTTCTATACTTGACCTTCACTCCTCACAGCACTGCTCTCTGAATTCATCCACCCATCTGCAAAGCAATACCTGAGAGATTCTCAAATGAAAACTGCTGCCAGTTAATTCTCTGCCCATATGCGCAGCACTTGCTTATAACTCAAATCCTGCTGCTCCAGGGATTTGCTGGCTCTTGGATGTTTGAGTGCTCGGACACTTTACATACTGCTGGCATCATGGCGGATGGTGTTGACCTGCTCAAGTAAGTCTTAGTAGTGGTCAGATATTAGGTAGGTAATTAACTCCATGATCCCCATGGGGCAAAGGCAAGGCTAATAGGCAAGCAATGTATCAAAACCATACTTGACCTAACAGCGCCACACAGGGTGCCTCATTTTAGAGGCAGTTATTGTTAAGAAGAAAGTGCTTTGCAGATTAATTAAATTGTTTGATTGCTTTGTAATTAGGTTGGAGAAGTCCTGTGTCTTCGCCACAGAGAAGCAAGCTGCAAATCTTTTAAAAAGGCATATGCTTAACCCGCTATCGATTATTAATGAGCTTTTAATGGCTGTTTACGAAGTGATAGTTTCTGATGCCTTGATTTTCTATCAGGACTGAGGGTCTCCAAGAATTACTGATCATTGCCATTTGAAACTCCTGGAAGAACAAAGAGTAAGCCCCCATTTGAATCCTGGCTGTCATTACTTGATGGTCCCCTTAAATGAGCTGTGATGTTTCATACCACAACAATCAGTGTGGTATCTCTTACCACTTTGTAGGAGATCCTTGATAACAAGTGGCCATGGCTTGAAAACCTTAAGATCAGACTTGGGCGTGGTGGCACATGCCTGTAGTCCTAGCACTTAGGAGGCTGAGGCCAGAGGATCAACACAAGCTCAAGGCCGGCCTGGTTTACACAGCAAGTTTTAGGCCAGCCTGGACTACACAACAAGACTCTGTCTCAAAAAATACCAAAAGAACAAAAAACAAAACAAAACCTTAAGAGCAAACTTCACAGACTCAAATGTAGGACCTCCTTGAAGGCTGGATGCCAGCAGATAAAGTGGCCATTGGAATACTTACCCAGGAACTTCCAAAAGAATGTGCTCTGTGAAATAACAGTTTAAGTCACCAGAGAAGTTTGAGTCGCCCCCACTGGACCAGAATAGGTGACGTGTGAAGAGTCAGAGATCTTCCTTTCACTTAGACACCTGTCTCAAAAACTGGCTCCTTTCCAGATATCATTGTAGAATATTAATTAAACCTGGGCAGCTGTTTAGGCTCTAAGTAGCCAAGAAAAATCCTTGATTAGCTGTCAGTGGAATTGTCTCAGGGTAAGCTGCAAAGTGTTCACTATAGTCCAATGTTTAGAAGTAGGCTAAAATGCTTGGCTTTTCAAGTAAAGAGTGAATTATGCACAATGAACTAAAGGCTTTGTTACAATGGGAGTTCTTTGAATTGCTTTTGGTTTTCCCTTTTTGAGCCTTCTATAGCCAGCACCACTACCCACTGCTGTTGATTGATTCAGTCAACAAATGTTTAATCTTCTACAAAGAAGGGAAAGACATGATGTAGACCCTTCTACCTGTTCGGGGCTATAAGCAGGTAGGAGTGGAAGCAGGGAAATCATTTAGGAGGCTGCCAGCATAGACAAGAAGAGAAGACGATGGCTTGGACATGGAGATTGCGTATCTCAGGGATGCACTGGTAGCTGACCCAACAGGACTGGCTGAGAAATGGGTTTGAGTGGAATGAAGAGGGAATAAACAAGAATGCTTTCACATTTTAGGACTAAGCAAACAGCTACTGGCATTACCTGAGATGGGGAAGACTGAGGGAAGATAGGGTTTGGAAGTGCAAGAGAGAAGAAAGAGCAAAACCTGAATGACAGGTCTTTGTTGTTGTTGTTAGGTGCCATCGAGTGGAGTCCGACTCATAGCGACCCTCATAGTGTTTTCAATGGCTGACTGTTTCGGAATTGCCTTGGGAGTAGATTGCCAGGCCCTTCTCCCATTTTTGCGGTGCTGGGAATTGAACTCGGGACCTCAGAGAGTGCAGTGCAGCACTCTACCAACTGAGCTAAGTCCCAGCCCCATCTCTTATTTATGGAGGCTCCACCTTCAATGAAGTGGTGCCTCTGTACTTATTGTTCATTGGTTCTGGGAGGCACAATGAGTACCAAAAATGAAGAGAACCAAACAAACTTTTCCCAGGGGGAATTCAGCTAGAAAAGGTAGCAAGTCTCCAGGAAACCAACCCTGGTAAGTTCCAGCTTGCCTGTCAGGTACCAAACAAAGAATGAGTATGAGGTCAAAATTTTTGTCTCAAAATGCATCAAGTAGCAAACCCCACAAGTTTCAAAGCAGCCGAGTATCAAGGTATGATTGTAATTTTAAATATAATGAATGTACTGATATTTCACATTATATGTAAAAGCACACAACAATGTTACATTTAGTTGCAGTTCTTGTAGGTAATATAAATGTTACCTAAACATTTAAAATTCCTGCTACGGTTTTCTTATTCTAGTTTAGAGTAAACGCCATTTTTTCCACTTCACATTATTTAGCAGCTAATGGATTTATTGGCCCTGATTTGTTTCCAACATGCAAGCCAGCCAATAGTGCTAGAAAAGATTTGATGAGAAGAAAAATTCCATAGGCTAACTATTGAAGTTCAGGTAATAATTTCAATTCTGTCGCTTGTCAACACCACAGGCCAGAGAGAATGGAATATAATGATGTACACACTATATTCTGCTTCTGTCTTCCTCTCACCAATTTATAATTCTAAATGCTAGTGAGGGATGAACTCTGCTTATATATATAGATACACAAAAAAGTGTGTTTTGAATTCTCAGTGCCTAGCCTAGTTCCTGTTATATGGTAAAGTAGAAACAGGTTGGGTTCTTTCTAATTCAATTAATACTAAATTCTTTCTATGAACAGAGCTTTGAGCTACCTATCTGAACAGATTTTATAGGTGAGCAAGATATAAACAGCTAAAAATCTACTGATTGAAGCAGACATGCATGCTGCCCACTCTACGCTTATCTCACAGAAGCCATTCTGGATCCTTACCTACGTGAAAAAGAATTTTTCCTAAACCAAAGTCCTTAACTGAATCAAAATTACTTAAAAAAATAACCGCCCCTCCAATGATAACATATAGAGAATGTACTGTTTCACAGCAGACTGGTGGTAAGTATACATGCAACGTTTTCAAGGAATGACTGATGAGATTCTAGCATGGAAACACGTAAGGAGTGGAAGAGAGACCCACTAAGGGGTCACATTGTGTCATGAGACTCTCATAGATGTCTACTGTCTCCATTCCATGAAGCCATTCCTCTGGAATTTGTGTACTGTATTTGAAATGCAGTGGCATTGACATGAATCCCGTGGAGACGTGTTATAATGGGTTCTTGAGAACGTTTTACCTTTTCATTGACCCTTCCTTATTACTCTGAATTGATGTCACATCTCAAGGTGATCTCAAGTAAAGACTGGTGAATGTAAAGAGTGATGAAGAAAGTTCAGTTTTAGTTGTATGTTTTCCTGCCATCTATAGTAATTTATCTTCCCAGCAATAGAGAAGAGATTACTCTTACCCTTTGTTTAAAGTTACTGAGCAGCATTTGTAAGGTCAAGGAAGGGGAGGCAAGAACATACCCAATGTAACAGATATTCCTGAGTTTCATGCAGTTCCAAGAAACTTGATTCGTTCTATTAATCTTAGATAATTAATTACTCCCTGAATCTGGAAAATACTGAGTTAAAGTAATGTAACAATGTGAGCATGTTATTATTTTTCTATCCTACATGAGGGGATTTCAATTCCTGAACATAAAGAGATACAAAGAATATTCCTTTTTAACCTAGAAGAGGGGGGATATTATCAGGAAATTGGTTCCTCTTAGACTGTTTGCTTCCATAGCTGAGTAATTTCAAGTCAGAGAATTTAAATGATATGCTGTATATCCATATGACTCCCTAAATGTAACCTAAAGGTATTCTTTATTATAAATCTTTTCCTTTTAGCTCCTCTTAGTTAAAAAATAAATAGTAAAGGTGGTCCTATTTAACAAATTGCAAACATTCTTTTGGAATCTGGCATATAGGAATTTTATCTGAAAGAAGCAAGATATGCTCAAGGGTTTTTTTTTTTTTCATTTTAAATAATTAATCATTTTCCAGTTTCCAAATTGAGAAATCTGTTCAAGCTTAAAATCATCAAAGACACTTAATCCTACTTCTTCATAATAATATAAAACATACTGGGCTAAGAATCCAATGAATCAGGAATTCTGAGTTTAAAATCTTAAGACCATGGAGATCTTGGAAATCTGGCTCTGAGACTCCTCTTCCTTTAATATTTTTATCACACCCTTCCCTTACATTCCCTTAGATCAATAAACAATTCTCAACCTGGGCTGCATAGTAAAATCAACTGGGAAGCTTTAAAAAATGCTGATGTCTAGGCCCTATCCCATCTCCTTTAAATGAAGTGACTCTAATAGATAGCCAGGGTTAAGAAGCATGGCCTTAGAACTTCCTCCTGTACTATAAATTATATTCTAAACTTGCCTTTGCCCTTATTTCTCTCCGAAACTCAACTTTCCGTTTTCTTTGTCTCAGGTATACTAATTCAATGTGCCATTTATATATTACCTTCCCTCTGATCTTTTACTCTTCTCAAAACAGCAGTAGGACCTAAAATCCTATTCCTATCAATCCAAACAAATAGGAACCTACCATGTCAGTACTCTAAAATCCCATCTGCCCACAAGTGCCCTTTTGGGTTAATAATATATAGCAATCTACCCTTTAATCACATGGGATTTGTTCTAGGATGCCAATGGATGCCTGAAACCATGAATAGCATCAAACCCTATACATACTATTTTTTTATCCATATATAACTTATGGTTTAAGTTATATAACTTAAGAGATTGATAACTGTTATGGTTTAGATATGAAGTATGCCTCAAAAAGGCTCATATGTTCAAGGCTGGGGTTCCCTGTTGGTGGTGCTATTGAGAAGTGATTGGATTATGAGGGCTCAGACCAATTTGATGGATGAATGCATTAAAGAGTCCATAGCTTTTTGGACTATGCAGAGGTTTGGAGGAAGTAGGTCACTCGGGGCATGACTTTGATGGGTGTATATTATTGCTAGCCTTTCTCTCTGCTTCCTGCCCATCATGAAATGAGCTGCTTTCCTCTGCCATGCCTTTCTGCCTGCTCACCACAGGCCCATAGTGATGAGACGAAGTGACCATGGACTGCAATCTTGGAAACTAACCCAAAATGAACATTTCCTCCTTTAAGTTGATTTCCTTAGGCATCTTGTCATAGCAATAAAAAGCTGACAAAACAACAATAACTTAAATCCTTGCAGCATATGATTTATTTCCTTTCATCTTTCACTTAAAATATGTGACAGGTTTTCTTCAGCTTATCTGAATTGCCAGCATCACTATTATAGCATTTGGGGGCCATTATTCAGAAAAATAAGGGTGACTTGAACACAAGCACTGTGACTCTACAGGGAATGGATCTGGAAACTGAGATGGCAACTAAACGATGAATGGACAGGTAGCACTGACAAGGATGATTCCTATCCTGGGCAGGACGGGGTAGGACAGTGGGAGATTTCATCACCCTGTGCAAAATGTCAACTTAAAGCTGATACACTGTTTACTTTTGGAATTTCCATTCAATATTTTCGAACTACAGTTGATCTGGATGACTATGGAAAATAAAAATATGTGAAGAAGGTGGATAGTTGTACGTAAGTTCCCATGCATAAATCCTATTGCTACTCTCTTCTAAATACACATATTCGTAGACAATTTTTCCCTATCTCTAAAACAGGAACATCCACTCCATCCCCAAGCTCAACTGTGTGCTTCAATAGCTGAGTAATTTCAAATCAGAGAACATTCCTATGTTCTTGGATTAAGATTAAAAATCTCTTTAAAAGGAAAACAGGAAATTTATTTATTAACCATAACACTGTTCACATTTTTACTATCAATTTTAATAATTTATTTGAACTAATTTTCATTATAATTAGTACCTAAAAATCCATAAATAATATACATGACTTAAAATTTGTGTGTTTCATGCTTCCATTTTTTCATAGGTAGAATACTTACTTTGATCCATGATATTGTTGTTGTTGTTAGGTGTCATCAAGTTGGGTCTATAGCCACTCCATGTATAGATGATGAAACACTCCCTGAGACTGTGCCATACACAGCACTGTTGTCAGTACTTCTCTACTTTTCATAGGGTTTTCAATGGCAGATTGTTTCAGGAGTGGGTTGCCATATCCTTCTTCCTAGCCTGCAGCACCTGGTATTCCCAGATGGTCTCCTATCCAAGGACTAATCAGACCAAGCCTGCTTAGCTGCCAAGATCAGGTGGGATCAGCTACGGCTGCAGACCATGTGATATTAAGACATTTGAACTTATTAGGACATCTAAAATCAAGGCATTGGGTCTGAGTTCAAGAAATGATTATCAGAAACAAAACTAAGGTTAGTAATTCTAATTATTCTAATCATTTCTTCTTGGCAGAAAATACGTCCTTATTCAAAGGCGGATGAGTCCATTCAGGTCTGTATTCTGTTTAATATATTTTGTACATGAGCCCATGATATTTTTGGTAAGCAATTCTAAAGTAATTGATAAATGTGGTGAGAGGCATTTGTTTCAAAGCCTACACAACCCTGAGGTTCTGTATGTGCAAATATTAACTTCTAGAAAAGTCACTACCTTTTGAAGACACAGTAATTAAGTGTTGAATCTTTCAGTTATTTTGGAGTATATCAAGGAAAGTAAAAAAACTTGTGTTTACTTTCTTAAAGAGTATGAAAGGGTCTTTAAGGTCCTCTTTGAATGAAAACCCAGGTAGAAACAAGGTGTATCTTTTTTGGGTTCTAAATCATTTGACAGCACTTATCCAGAGTTTATACCTTGCTAAGCCCAAAAAGTCAAAGACAATGATACCTGAGGCTTCCTTCAACTGATGCTGGCAGTGACAATGAATGAAATGGAACACTGACAATTCTAGACACTGAGTTTAAGCTGGAGCATTGTATTCTGAGAATAATCAAGGGATCAGAAATGGCTAACAACAGCAGGGGTCAGGCCAATTGTGGCCATTAAGACAGACTGATGCCAATGAAAGAAATACCCACTTTTCCTCTTTTTGGGCTACAATGTGGTAGGCCCTGGGCAGCCTCTGGAGGAGGAATGATGAATCAGACCACTCCCTGATTAGAGGGCTCTCACTCTCATCAGGCAGGGAAGAAAGACCCAAAAGAACATAAGGGACTCTGCTTATGGAGGTATGTGCAAAATAAGGAGGTCCTCAATTTCAGAGGGGGAATAATGGATGGCTTCATAGGAGTGACCATCGATCTGAGCCTTGAAGAACAGTGGTAGAAAGAAAAGTGGAAGGAAAGGACATTTAAAGCAGAGGAAACTAAACAAAGGGACAGAGTCCTGCAAGTGAAGAGCATATTTTTATATTTTAATTATTTTTTCTTTTCTTTCTTTTATTTTTCCAGGAGTGAGGGGTTGAACCCAGGGCCTTACATATACAGGGCAAGTGCTCTGCCACTGAGCTGCACCCCCATCCCTATTTTACTTTATTGTATCATTTTGATTTTGAGACAGGGTCTTGCTAAAATGCACAGGCTGCCTCTGGCCTCGAACCTCTGGCCTCTCCTGCCTCAGCCTCCCAAGTCACTGGGATTACACACATGTGCCATGGCACCCAGCTATGTTTTAATTTCATTACAAAAGCAAATATATGTACTTGGTAAAGAAAATGCAAATGATTCAAGTAGGTATACAATAAAGATGGAAAATATCTCTCGCATATACTCTGTGAGCTGCACCCTCAGCCTCTCATTCAAACACTTCTGTGCCAGTTTCTTTTCTAGACTTCAGTCCCCCATCCTCCATTCCTCTGCTGTTCCAATGTAACCTCTTTTCATAGGGTATCCAACAATACATACATGTTGTTGTTAGGTGCTGTCAAGTTAGGTTTGACTCATAGCAATCCAATGTACAACAGAAAGAAATACTCTGACATTATGCCATGCACATGATGTTTTTTATGTTTGAGCCCACTGTTGCAACCACTGTGGCAATCCATCTAGTTGAGGGTCTTTTGTTGACCTGTCACTCTCCCAAACATGATGTCCTTGTCCAGAGATTGGTCATAAGACACAGTCTAGCCATCCTTCCTTCCAAGGAGCACCAGTAGGTTTTACCTATATAAAAAGTTCTCCCCAAAAGATACCATGCCATATATAATGCTCTATGTTTATATAAGTCTACAGAATAACAGAGAAACACTGCCAAATATCTGGCATCTGATCTCAGAAGCAAAGCAGGGTTGGGCCTGGTTAGTCCTTGGATAGGAGACCACCCAGGAATACTGGGTGCTGTAGGTTTGGGAGAACTCAGCAGCCCACTCCCAAAACAATCAGCCATTGAAAACTCTATGTATAGCAGAGAAGCATTGTCAGAGGTAGTGCTGAGTGTGGCACAGTGATGGGTAGTGCTTCATTCTGTTGTACATTAGGGTCACTATGAGTTAGATCGACTCTATGGCACCTAAACAACATTTATATAACTTATAAAAAGTTCTATACTTTTTTCCTTAATAATTTATCAATAACCTTCTGTATTATCCCATCTACATCTATATTATCTTTTAGCACCAAATAATATTTTAATATGTTGTTGTTGTTGTTAGGTGCCATTGAGTCAGTATCTGACTCATGGCAACCCTACATGCAACAGGCGAAACACTTGGCAGTGCTTTTCTGCTATTTATAGGGTTTTCAGTGACAGATTGATTTTTAGGAGTGGGTTGCCAGGTCCTTCTCCCAATTTTAATGTATTTGTTGCTGTTGTTGTTGTTAGGTGACATCGAGTCAGTATCCGACTCTTAGCGACCCTACATACAACAGGCGAAACACTATGTCAGTGCTTCTCTGCTGTTCATAGGGTTTTCAATGTCAGATTGTTTTTTGGGAGTGGGTTGCCAGATCCGTCTCCCAAGCCTACAGCTTCTGGTGTTTCCAGGTGGTCTCCCATCCAAGTACTAACCAGGCCCGACCCTGCTTAGCTTCCACGATCTGACGGGATTGGATGCCACAGAGCTACAGCTGCAGGCCTAATTTTAATATGTAGTGCATCATAACTAGTCTTATTAATGGATACTTATATTGATTTTACTATTTTGATGATTCAATGAATACCTTCTGAATATTTAATTGCTGTACTGTACTGCCAGTTCCTTATTTTCTATTTTGAGACAAGATCTCACTAAATTGCACAGGCTGCCTCTTGCTTCAAACTCATGATTCTTCTGCCTCAGCTTCATAAATCACTGGAATTACAAGTACATGCCATTGCACCCAACTGTCAACTTTGCCATGCTGAGTTTATTTTTTTTCAGATTTTGGTAATTTGTTTGGTATGCATTTCTTAATTTTTTCCAGCTTCTCTGAGATATAATTAAAAAACCACAGGTTACTTAAGGTGTACATGATGCTTTGCTATACAAATTTATAGAATAATTACCACAATTAAGATAATTAACATATCTCTCACATATCTTTAGATGATTTTGAGTGAAGTCGAACACCTTTTAACATGCTGACCTACTGTGTTTCTTTTTATACAAACTACCTGGTTCATACTTTATTCCAACTGAGTTTTACGTTAGTTGTTTTTCTTTTCTTTCTTTTTCTTTTTTTTTTTTTTTACTTTTTTTGTGCACATTGAAGCAATTCTGTCAATACATCACAGATGTTTTTCCCATTCATGTTGATCATTTAGTGTTGTTTATGGTAATTTTTCTGTGGAAATTTTATTAAGCTTATCAGCCATTTTCCTTTTCGGCTATTAGGTTTTGTACCTTGTTTGGACGGGCCTTCTTTACTTGCAGATTATTTTCCAAATGCATCTATATTGTCTTCTATTACTTCTATGGTTCTTTTAAAAACATTTTTAAAAATTAGTGGAGGGCTTATTTGGTGGAGGGAGTAAAGTAGCAGCCCAACTTACCACTTTTGCAAATGGCTAATCAATGGACCTAAGATTACTTAATTGGCTTCAATAATCTGCAGTTCCCCCGAGGATTTAAGCAAGACAATTTAAGGAATCTGAAGTTACTGGATGCCATCCAGATGGAGTTGTAGCACGCACAGGCAGGGCAATGAGCAGTAAGGACTAGAAATGATGAAGATCAAACTCCAACGTTCGCAGCCAGCTGGAAAGGTCCTCTACGGCAGTATTCCAGGTGATTCTTCACCTGGGTGCAGCTTCTATTTTTATCAAGTACTCCAGCTGGTTCCTAGCCACACCAGTGTTTCAGAATCTTGGCTTTTGAACAGTGATCTTAACCTTGGCTTCACATTAAAACCACCTAGGGAACTTAGAAAACCCCAAAGCCCAAGCCACACTGCAAACCAATTAAGTCAGAATGGGGAGCGGGCGGGGGGCGTCCATCAGTCATTTTTAAGGTTTCCCAGGTGATTTTGGTGTGCATTCAAGTCTCAGAAACACTACTTTAGATTCTGAAGGAAAAGGTAAATTTTACAGTTTAAGTTGTTCTCTAACCTTAGTATGTATCAAAATCCCAGGGGAGCTTTTAAAATGATATACACTGATGCCAGGCCAGGCATCTGAAGTTTCTGATTTAATTGGTCTGGGGCCCGGGTCTTAATAAGTTCCACAGGGTCCTCTAATGGATACCAGGCTTTAGAACCCACCATGCAGGAACTTTGCCACGGAAGAGTGCAGCAGAATCAGCTTGAGGATTTATCACAGTAGACTGCTGAGCACCCCTCATTCTTCATTCTTAGGTCTGGGATGGAGCCTCCAAGTCTGTATTTCTAACTAGCTGCCTCCTGCTGCTGCTTGGGAAGCGCTATGCTTGTGTGTGCGCCATGGTGAGTCCTGGAATGTTTTGCTTTATTTAAAAGACATAATAAAGTTCATGGTATTTTTGGTTTGTTTTTTAATGAGCATCAATGTAGAAAAGAGAGTTGGTGGAGGTGGAGTACAGGTAGTGAGAGCATGCACAAAGAGGAATCCCCATTTTCCCCTTCTCAAAAAAGCCCTGAACCGGTGCTTTGGTATGGGGAGAGAAGCTTGTTCTAGAACATATTTCAGAGGGAGAGTGGGAAGGGTGTGTAATGAGAGATAATGCAGAGGGATTCTTTCAAGTTTGGGTCAGCAGGCAGATGATGGTGCTAATAAAGGGAGAATAACCAAAATTGGTGATGATAAATTTGGTAGTGGACAGCCGGCGGATTTGAGGTGCTGGTGGGACAGCTGGAGATAGTGCTAGTAAATAGAAGCTTGCATCTGTGTTCAGGAGAAATGGCCAAGCCCAAGACAAAGTTGTGGGAAAAACCAGCACCCACCACCTGAATAACAGTGCATGTAGAGGGTAAAAGGTTCACAGAGCACGGAACTCAAGGGATTCCAATAGTTAAACTGGATGAGGAGGCAAAAAGGCATCAATAAGGACAGAAATACAGAAGCAAGTATCATAGGAAGCAAGGAAAGAGAAATAGTTAAGAAAAAGAAAATAATTCCTGAGGTCAAGTTTTGCAGGGTGCTCAGGCTGAGTAACTTTTGTTTGACAGCACCTGACAACAACAGCAGCAACAACAAAGAAATGATTGGACTGGGACACTGGGATGTGGAGGTGGTTCTGTCATGGTGGAGCACTGGGACATAATGGTGTCAAGTCCAAGTGCACCGTCAATTAATCTTGGGCCATGTTAGACCTGAGTTAGTTTCCCAAGTGTATCTGAGCAGTAAGTGCTGACTCTGTTTTACCAAGACATACAATAAAGATAATGAATAAGAACTTCAAATTTGATTATTAACTAAGCTATGATTTTAAAAATAAATTTCAAATGTTGAAATACTTAATATTTCATTGTATGATTTCAAAACCCACTATTAAATATGTGCTATCAGGTAGAAAACGGGTGATATAATTCTTCAGTGGTTTGCTTTTACATTTTATGATACTCAGTTATGGTAAAACAAAATTTCAACTTTTCTCCTACAGTTTAGAGAGGATTTACAAGTTTGGAATCTTAATGCAGAACAATTTCACTTAGTTCATTAAAAATTATTTTATTTTTGATTAATACATAAAAACACACATATGTATTGTTTTATTTATTTATTTTGGGGCTGTCTCTCCCTCTGTAACCCAGATTGGCCTTGAACTCATGATCCTTCTGCCTCAGTGTCCTGAGTGCTGGGATTACAGGCCACCACACCTGGACTCTAACATATATAAATTGTATATATTAATGGGGTTCAGTGTGATATTTCAGTACATGCATTCAGCATGCACTAAATGATATTTTTCATTAAACTTACTAAAAAATAAAACAGGAAAAAGTTCTGTAGGTTTCATAGTATTTTACAAGAGCAATTGTTATTGTTAAAGACAAAAAAAAAAAATTAAAACTATAGAGAAAAGAAATCACCAAATCAAACATATGTGTTCAGTGGTAGATATCCCAAAGCACTCCAATCTTGACTGAAACCCTACACTTCCCTCCAGCAGACACACGTTTCTGGGTGGACATTAGGTAGAATATAGTAGCATATGTACATCACCACCATGGGGCTGACTAAGGATAAATTGAACTAAGGGGATAACTTTAGTATTGCCACTAATATTGGAAGATGCTACACATAAAACTGTTTAACTGCTTTAAACTGGAGGCAGATGGTGAGAATAGAAGTAATGTGCACGAGGGATTTTTCTGCTGAAACATTTAAAAGCCATAGAAAGGGAACTGCTCCCTTCTAAAATACGTTTTTAAAGGTAATAGCATCATGGTTATCGAACTTGGAAAATACATTAATTTATAAAAAATGAAATGCTAATTCTATTAACATAATATTGTGTTACCTTTTTTTAGCCTATTTTCTTGATAGTTGTTGTTAGGTGCCCTCGAATTGTATCTGACTCATAGCGACTCTCATAGGGTTCTCAATGGTTGATTGTTTCGGGATTACCTTGGGAGTAGATTGCCAAATCCTTCTCCCATTTTTGTGGTGCTGGGAATTGAACCCTGGACCTCAGGGAATGCAGAGTGGTACTCTACTGAGCAAAATCCCAGCCCCTTTTTGACAATATATACATGTATATACAAACATTTTTAAATTAAGTCATGAACCGCATTTAGTTTTGTGTTTTGCTTTTTATAATTAGATTATAATCATAATTTTCTTATATCATTATTTTTCAAAAATATGGTGATTTCTTGTTTTATTTTTTGGAGCTGGGGATTGAACCCAGGCACATGCTCTATCTCTGAGCCATACCCTTAGCCCCACTGCAATGATTTTTTAAAACTTTTCTCATATGTTTAGTCCCTTGTCCTATTTCAACATAGTGAATTTTAATAGGTACGAATTTTTCCATTATATAGACAGACTACAATTTAACTATCACTCTTCTTACTATTTAATGTTTACAATGTTTCCAATTTTGTATTATTATAAATAATGCTGCAATTAATATCCTGAAATATGGATTCTCAGTTATTTTATAATTATTTTGTTGAATAGTATTTCATAAAATGAAAATAATAGCTCAAGTAATATAGACTACTTTTAGGGTTCTTGTGATAAAGTTTTAAGGTGTTCTGTTGAAAAGTCAGTAAATTTACACTAGTGTATGAAAATATCCATGTCACTAGACCATCGCTAAAAATGAATACTATCACGTTTGCCTTTTAATATTTGCAAATCAAGTGAAAAATGGTATTTCATTTTGACTTGCATTTATTTGGTTAGTGGGAGGTTGAACTTTTCATTTGTTTACTTGTCATCTCTACTTCCTCTTTTGTGAACTGTCTGTTCATGTCCTTTGCCTGTTTATTTAGTGGGGCACTGGAGTTTCTCATAGATTCATTAAAAAGAGCTCCGTATGACTTAACAATATTAATCTTCTGCACTGATATTTGTTGCTGATATTTCCTTGTTTTTCAGTGTTTTCATTCTGTTTCATGGTGTTTTTTAACTTATCATATTTAAAACTTTTAGCATATTCATATTATCAATCTTTCTTTTAGCAACTTTTTTCATTTTTTCATCCTTGGGAATTTCTCCTATATATAGGAGAAATGATAGGATTATAATATATAAGTTATGTACAAATCACATATAATTATATAACATAAAACTTATATGTAAATTATGTGTTGTAAATATATTAAATGTTCAACTATATAATTTTAGCATTTTTATAGGAAAATTAATTTATATGAAAATCATTTTAGTATACAATAGGAAGTTCACTTCACATATTTCTCATGTAGTTTAATCCACAAATGATAATTGGACAATTGTCTTTCTTGGAGATTTGATACTTCCTTTTTCCTATCACCATTGATCCCTGTCAATTTTTATGTAATATGTGAAAAACTGCTTGGAATATTGTTAACTCTGTTATATGTGAATCTCAGGCAAATCAGGTCTGACTCATTGAATTTACTTGGCTAATCGCATCTACTTGAGTTTTCTAGATGTACCCTGGAGTCATCACATCAGGGTACCACGGTAAGCATCTGTCACTTTGATGGTCACTCACTATTTTCTGAGCAGCCTCCCTCTGTAGGAGAAGTCTCCATATCCTGAGTCCTGCCTCCCTGAATGGGATGCCACTACCCTCTTTTCCAGCTGTCTTTGCAGTTAGAAGACAGGCTTGGCTTTGTCCAGTTAAGTCTAAACTCAACTTTGGCTTAGAAGAAGGCAGGTTGAGGGAGGGCCTGCCAAAGAAATCCATTGGGTAGTAAAAGTAGTGGCAGAGCTCTTTTTCTTGGGCGCATCAGTATCAGGGTTTCTGGAACCCAATATCTGGAGCAGCAGTAGCTGGGACCAACATACAGTGTCAATGTTGTGGTCAGGATGTTTTTCCGGGCAACAAAACCTCCAGTGCTTACTTCTGGGTACTCCCAAAAATCCTATGAGGTACCTCATTCTACCTCTGCTTCCACTAGACAGAGGGCATCTGATGTTTGCAATGAAGAAAACAGAATTAAATGCACACACATGTATACACACTCAAGGAAATTCTGATCAGAAGTATAGCAATATTTTGCCTTTTCTTCAATAAGTATAACATGTCTTTCCATTATTCAAGATATTTTAGCTTTCAAATAAAATTTTGTGGTTTTTTTTCAAGTCTCCTTCTGGTTATTTTACAGCATGGCATTTCCTGCACTTTTGGAGGGTGTAGTAGGAGGAGGGTATGGAAAAGAGCACAAAACATCATGAATTCATCCCTTTCTTCCATGATCATTTCCAACTGGTCATAGTTGGTAATATATAATAATATTAACTTCTATGCATTCATCTTATATACAATGTATGTCATTCATTATTCATTTTATCACTTTCTGAATTCTCTTGGAATTTCTAAAATGTTTATGTCACAAATATGATTAACTTTAACATCTTTGAATTATGTTCTTTTCAGTTTTATATATACTTGACTGCAAAGAGCTTCTAGAATAAAGTTAGATATTAATGAAGAGAGATTTTTAATAGGATGGTTCTAGTATTTCACTAACTATGATAATAATCATTACTCTAAATTAGATGGCTTACTTCATTATGAAATTCTCCATTCATTCTCATTTTCTAAAAAAATTAGCAGAAATGTATGTTTAATTTTACCAACTGCTTTATCAACAACTATTTAGATGAACATTTGACCCCATGCAATGATGGATTAATATTGTTCGTAATATTAAACTGATCAGCATTCTTGGAATAAGGCCCAGTAATTCTTATACTGTTCTTCTAAACTTTTACATTTATATTTCAAAGTACAGTATAGGTTGCTAATTCCCTTACTTCTGTACTGTACAAGTATTTTCATTTTATTATCTTCTGTGACATATAAGGATATCATTGCTATTCATGCTGGCAATTTACTGGTTTTAAATGTCAAAAAACACACCTGAATGCATATTTTACTTAATTAATGAATGTTCCCTCCTCAACTCCCCAAAGTGAAGGCACTTAGCACATGTGTATGTCTGACATGGTTCCAACTCTCAGTCTAGTCAATGTCATTATGAGTTCCAGAACTATACTGTTGTTAATGAGTTATTACTTACACTCATATTTTAAAGAACCCTTTTATACTTTCACTTTTCTGTCAGTGCTCACCATGGTATTTTTCCACCCTATCTTTGCAATTTGAATTCCTCATTGCAATTTAACTCAGTCATCTCATATATGAGATATTTTTTCTGGAAAGACACATGGCAAATGTATTTTACATGTCCTCAAATACACAGAGTTTTCTGCCCAAAGCATCATCACAGAGTTCTCTGCCCGAAGCATCATTACATAGTAGTGGAATGGAAGAATGAGTCTGGCATGCATTTTACACCTTTGTAAGTAATCAGATTTTTGCTTTTTTCTATTCAGGTAGCTTCACATATTTATAGATGTTTTTCCTTCATTGCTTAAAAATTTAAAAGTCAGAGGATTATATCTAGGGCAGAATTTTAATTGTTTTCACTATTTATGTTTGTTTTGATTTTTCCAACTTGTGAAAGTCTTCATTAATAGTGTTATTTCTTTGATAGTATGTTTTTTTGTTTGTTTGGAGATAGTCTCATTATGTAGCCCAAGTTGGCTTCGAACTTCTTCTCCTCCTGCCTCAACCTCCTGATTACTGAGATTACAGGTGTTCACCATCACACCATGTTTATTAATAGTATATTTGATTATTGGTTTTGCCTTATCTGATCCCTTGCCAAAAGGTGTATTATTACAAGTTAATAAGTGAATCTACAATGTATCTCAGGAGGGATGTTTAAAATCAGAAAGCATAGTTTCCAAATCTAGTCAGCAAGATAATATGGGTCAAAGGATAATGGATCTCTCTAGCCAGTTCAAAAAACAGCTTTCTTGTGGTGAGAATTGACTGCCAGGCATTTTGGTTGTCCACATAGGTATTAAAACTCTGGTGCTGGGGCTGCAGTGCAGGAAGGGGGAATCTGCCTTCCACTGTCTCCTGCCTATCTGGTTGGTACTGTTTCTGATATTTAGCCATGAGTGGACTGCTGACACCAGAGTCTGTGACACAAGATTTGTCACACAGATAATAAGGGCATTTCCTGCTGAAGACCAGTCATTGGCACCTTCTTGGTCTCTAGTGTCTCTGCAATTTTACAAATTAGGAACAATGGCAGGCTATAAACAGGCATTTTAATGAAAAGCATTTTAATGAAAAGTTTAATCAAACATACAACTTATGAGTCAGCTGCTCCCTTTGAGGCATGTTCATGTCAGTAATTTCAATTTATTATATTTTATAATTTATTTATTTATTTATTTTATTTAGTGAGTGGTAGGAGAATTGAGCCTAGTACACTCCACCACTGAGCTGTACCCTCAACCCCATTCTCAAAAATATTTTTATTGTGAGACAGGGTCTCACTAAGTTGCTCAGATGGCCTCTGGCCTCGAACTCATGATTCTCCTGTCTCTGCCACTCAAGTTGCTGGAATTATGCACATGCACCACAGTGCCTAGCTTATATTTTATAATTTCTACCTGGTTAGTAAAGACAACTTCTGGAAATGAAATGGTAAGGGGGATGCAGGTCAGACAGGCAGTATCAATACAGAAATGGTTATGGCCCCACATCACCAGAAGAAGTGAATGTCTATTGTTATGCCAACAATAACAACAGGAAGGATGAAATAAAACAGCTCTACAGAATCACTGATGGAGGAGACCAATACTGCTTACATGAAATTTGCTATGAAGAGAGGTATGTACATCCGTTGATGTTTAAAGTTTGTCTAGGTCTCTAGAGGGAAGGAGATGAATTTGCATTTGGGAAATCAGAATGGTCAAATGAAATGATTAGTAATAACCTTAAAGCTCACCTTTCCCACAAAATATAATGGTACAAAAGTACAAAATGTGAACCAATTCACCGACTTTTTCCTTTCAATTTCAAGGAGGCCAGAGTGTACTCCTTCTCAAGCCAAATTACAGATCTCACAAAGAAGTGGGCTTTTTGCCAATTAGGAAACTTACTTTATTTCCTGTGTTTGGCCTACATAAAATAATCTGTGGGGCTGGGATTTAGCTCAGTTGGTAGAGTGCCACTCTGCAGTCTCTGAGGTCCTGGGTTCAATTCCCAGCACTGCACAAATGGGAGAAGGACTTGGCAATCCACTCCCAAGGCAATCCCGAAACAACCAGCCATTGAAAACCCTATGAGGGTCGCTATGAGTCAGACATGACTTGATGGCACCTAATAACAACAAGATAATTTGCATCTATAAATATTAAATCAGAGCATGTTCTTCCCCTGAGGAGCTATCTCTCAAAACGTTCACAACTAAATTCATTTATCCAATGACTGACTGGTAACTGCAGCTCCAGGACATTCTCACATGTATATAAATAGTCTTTAGTCCTAATTGTTCCATTTTATAGATGCAATTGGAGCTGGGGTTTGGCTCAGATGGTAAATTGCCACTCTGCACTCTCTGAGGCCCCAGCACTGATCCCCAGCACCACAAAAAATGGGAGAAGGATCTGGTAGTCCACTCCTGATGCAATCCCAAAATGATCACCCATTGAAAACTCTATGAATAGCAGAGAAGCACTGACAGTGCCGGGTATGGCAGTGTTGGGGAGTGTTTCATTCTGTTGTACATAGAGTTGCTACAAGTTGGACTTGACTCAATGGCACCTAGCAAAAACAACAACATAGATGCAATTACCACAAACTGAGATGTATCCCTACTCCAGATAAATAAGGAGAACAATGACTTGGCTTTCAATGTACCTGGGAAGTCCAGAGAAAAGAATCATCTGTTTTCCCAACTAAAGTTCTTTCAAATGGAACATCTATCCTCAGATGTTGATAAAATGAACAAAAGTGACTATATTCAAAATACACTTGTAAGTCCCTCCCGAATGCCCTCTTATGTTCTGTCTGTAGAGTCCAACCTGCTATCTCTCTCTTTCCCTTAATATTTTAGATGCTCAGAGTTTAGTTGCCATCAGACTCTAAAATACTAAAAGTATGCCTCCAATAAAGAGCACAAAGCCAGCAAATTAATTTTGAGAACACAGGATGAAAAAAATTCCTTTAAAACATAATAACTAGAAATATACAATTATAGCCTTAGAAGAACTATTGTTAAATAATAGAAAAAAATATAAAATCCAATCTCCTTCTTCAACAGAAAAGGAAATAAAGGACAAGTGAAGATCTGATTGCTAGCAGAGCATAATAAAACTTCAAGGAAATTGACATGAATTATTAAATATGAAAAGGTGAGCATAAAGCCCATGTAATTTAATGCTAGTCTTTTTGTTCACCAACATCTGATACCTTAACGGATGGAGCACTGTGGAATGTCCATACTTTAGGGAAATTCTTAGGTGCATCTGTATCAGAGATTCTCCACCAATGCAGATGATGTTGGTATGAGAGTCAGCAGCAGAATGGTTGGAGGACACACAGTTTTCATTAAAATGGTTAGGGACTTTTGCCCCTGGGCCCAGCATTTCCCAGGTGGGCACCATGTCCTGTCTCCATGCTCAACCTGATTATTCATGTGGACCTGTCGGTTTACTACTACCCTGCTCATCTCCTGACCACTCTTTTACACGCTGCAGCAATAGAGTTCATTCCTATAACAACACTCGCTGTTGTTGTTAGGTGCCATAGAGTTGGGTTCAACTCGTAGTGACCCTCATAGGGTTTTCAATGGCTGACTGTTTTCAGGATTGTTTTGGGAGTGGGCTGCCATGTCCTCCCATTTTTGCTGTGGTAGGGATAGAACCCAGGGCCTCAGAGAGCGCAGAGTGGCACTCTACCAACTGAGCTAAACCGCAGCCCCATAATAACACTAGAGGTTATTTTATCCTTACAAGATACCATAAATTATAAAAATATCAACAAAATGCCTGTAAACATATTGTTTCTCGTTGGAAAAAGTGAAGTCTCTCCCTCCCCAACCCACCTGCTGTGGGAAATCCACATTCTTTGATAGAATAGGACAAAAGAAACATAAGAAGTCAAAGAGTGGATTAAAGCTCACTGTAGAGGTATCCCAGGCCTTCCTTGACCCCTCTGGAAGGCACCTTCAGGGCTGGATTCCAGGGTCTTGCTGGGGCTACAACAGGCGGAGATCTGTGGAGCAGTATTCAGAGCTGGCTGTGACCCCAGCAAGCTGAGGGTTCTGGAATATGTGGCCTCATGGGGGCTCAGTTTCTTAGAATGGTTTTCAAACATGTGTCCGTGTGTGTGTGTGTCCGTGTGTGTGTGTGTGTGTATACCAAATCTTTATATAGAGCAAAGAATGACTCTGAACCCAATATATGACAGGGCGAACTTCTCTGGCTGAAGCAAAGGTAGAGCGGGAGGATGTGACTCTACTCCTAGTCCAACTTTCCCAGACCCCATCACTGAGGCAGGCCCTCTGCACCCACTGAGGCTGTCATCCAATGGAGTGGATTTTTTTTTTTAATGGCATTAATTTCCCAAATCAGCTCTAAACCAGAGCAAGGGCACCATCCCCAGGACCGCCAAAGGCTGATATGACAAAATGAAACTGCCACATGTTACCACATGTGTATCCCCGCAGAGAGACCATGACATGGGAGCTATAGTCCATTGTCCATAGTCCCCTTGCAGATTCCAATAAGCTTGCATTCTGATTTGCTTCACATGTATGTACTATGGTGTCCTAACCTCTATAACTATGTCATGAATTCACGTTGGTTATAACAACCCTTTAGAAGTTTCTTGAAACCTCACACTGTTGTACTTTATAATGCTGTGAATGCTTTCACATTTAAATAATTATACGCAGTTGCAGGGTACATTTCATCATTTCCAAATGGTTGGTGAGGGGGCTTTTGGAAGAAGCCATATGACAGACCTAGAGAGTGATTCACAAAGAGTAGAGCTGCTGCTAGGTAAGGGCTGAGTGAAGACCCAGATCCCTTATCCTGAGGACCAGTGTCTGTTACATCCATCACTGAGCAGCCAATCACCAGCTGTTAGAGATCTCACAATGGGAGCATTTCGGTTAGCACTCGCGCTGAGCTACACAGGAGCTGAAGGTTTCTAAGCTAGAGTCTGGGCCTCAGTGCCTGGGAGAAGCACAGATGTGAAAGGCTCTGTACCAGAGTGCAATGATCCCTTCATCACTTACCCCACTAATACCACCAGGTCACCATGATGTCACTGAGTGCAAAGTTCCTGGAAGTTTAATACAGCTAGCTATTGTTTGGGCTAGAGAGAATGCACTTGAGATGTATTCAGTGTTATTTTGATGCCTACACAACAGATTCTTGATGCTTATTAAATGTCATTGACAGCAAGCATTAAATAGTATTTCCTGTGGACACAATCTCTCATTTGTAGGGCCTCAAAAACCTAAGATAATGATGGATGACCCAACAACACAAATATAAGACAATAAAAGGTTAGTACTTTAAATAATAGCTTACCAGATGAATCTAAGAAATGACTCAATGTTGATCACAAATTTTTCCTATTATGGCATTTACCACAACATTACCTGTAAGAACAAAAAACTGGAAACAGGCAAAGTATGCACCAGGGGAAAGTAGTGACGGTACAGTCATAAAACTATCAGTGATATTTAATGATATATAAAAGGGCTTAAAATATGAGTCTACATCCATATCACCCTGGCATCCAATCTCAGCTGATCTCAGAAGATAAGCAGGGTCAAGCCTGGTTAGTATGTGGATGGGAGAGTGCCTGGGAAGACTGGGCACTGTAGACTTGGGAGAAGGACCTGGCAGCATACTTTCAAAACAATCAGCCATTGAAAACCCTATGAATAGCAGAGAAGCACTGATAATAGTGTTGGGCATAGCATAGTGGGTGACTACTGTTTTGTTTGTTTTATGTTTATGTTGTTTTATGTAAGGTCGCTATGAGTTGGACCCGACTCAATGGCACCTGACAACAACAACATGTATACACATATATTTGTATACACATGTATAAATGTGGGATCATAGATATAATTTTGTATTTAGATAGTTTTTGGTGTTATATTTTTAAAAATATAAAATATATAAAATATAAACAAATCCTCATAAAGTTTTCAACAGCTGATTGTTTTCAGGATTGTTTCAGGAGTGGACTGCCACTCCTTTTCCCACTTTTGCATCCTCAGAAAGTGTGGAGCAGCATTCTACCAACTGAGCTAAACCCTAGGCCATGCCTATATACATAAATGTTATAAATATTATAACACACAGAGTTATATAAAACATACGTATTTAGACATGTACCCAAATATTAAGTAGCTAATTCAAAGTGGCAGATAAGACTATAAATGATTCTTATATTCTTCTTTGTGTTTTCATATGTTTTGTAAATTTTCTATAATGAATGTTCATGGCTTTTATAGATAGAAAAGAAGATTTTAAAAGCACATTTTGAAAACAGCAAAAATTGTTCAATTTTTTTTCAAGCAAAGATCAGTTCTTGCTCCTCACACCATTTTTCTTGTATTTATACTCTTCTAAATTTTCTCCACCACTCTCCTCCTGAGTCTAGGGAAACCAAAACCTGCCCCCAATTCCAATGCAGGTGTCTTAAATGGCTCTTCTTCCCTACACTTGAACTCTAAATTTCCGATGGCTACCATTACTGCGGATGTGGACACCTTCACATTTCCTGACAAGCTCTGTAATTATCCACAGTTACTCCTAACATAAAAGCTTAGACCTTGAAAAGCCTGCAATTTACACAGCTTCTGTAGAGCAAGACTCACATGTTGCTGCGGTAAATACAAAAATCAGTATTAAAGCATCGTTAAAGCTGGAAGTATAATTATGCCAGAGTGAGTGAGTTCAAAGACAGCAATAGCAATGCTGTACATACTTAAATATGTCAGAAAAGGAAAATGCTCCTTAGCCTATGTTCTTCACTGTAAAATACAGACTTTCAACCTTCCTTTAGAGGTTGCCCAACAGGTACAGGCCACTGTGGTTGTGTTGAGCATCCAGGCCTCTGGCAAAGGGGTTGAGCACCTAGTGAGGGCAGCTGGCTGCGCCCCATGCTGGTGGGGCCCCTGCCTCAAGTTCTTTGATCTCTGTGGAACAGTTAGTTTGACTAGGACTCAAATGCACGCAGACTCACCCAGCTAATCCCCTGTGGAAGACAGTCTGCATTTTATAGATGGCTGAAGATTTCTGACTTCCAAGATAACTTGGGGGTCAGCTGATGAGAAAGGAGCTAGAGCCACTATGGGACCAGAAAGCCAATGTCATATATCATGATGAGGAAGCTGTCTTGTCTGAAGCTATCCTGTTCTAAAAATTGTGAGAGGCAATTCGGCAAGGTTTTTAAATGCATCTTTTACTTTCTGGGTGAGTATTAATCATCTTAGAAAAAAATGCAACCCTAGACATAAGGTAATTCCCCACTCTCAACTAGTAAATCAAAAAAAGTTAATTTTCCCCCAACTTAAATATATATACTTGCAGAGATTTAGAAGATATAATACTATATGTCACTTAGATTATTTAACACATTTAGACATATATATTTTATAACAATGAAATATGTAATTACAGGCTTATGAAATTTAAATCTAAAAACGTCTAATTCAAGCATAGTCAAAGTTGACAAACCAATTATTTTAATGTCTCATAATATTTGACAAAATTTGAAATTAAAAAGGTTCTCAAAAATTTTCAAGAAAATTGGCCATTTTCATATTCTAGTTTCTCAAGATTTCCTCTCCAAAATTTATATGGGTCTTTTTTATCACAGAAAATGTAACATCAAAGAATTCACATCTACTTTCTATCAATAATAGATAATTTTGGATTTCCTTAATTAGGTAAGGCACTTCCTTTTTTGACTGCTCTTTGGGTTTCAGAGGTTATGGATGGGTATCATCTTGGCAACTAAATTATTAAACCCTATGAAAGGCAATAGCCCCCTCTTTACTTTTAGAAATGTCGAAATAGATTATATTAGCAACAAAGGAAAGGAAAGATTTGCTAAAATCAACTTTAAAATAATCAAGACAGAGTGCTAGGTGGGGCTTTATCCGTAATTCAATATTTAAGAGGACTCTTTCTTTTTGGGGGAAAGCAAAACTTGGCCCTACATTACAACATATGCTGTATTTTGGTCCTAGGAGTGAAATAGTTATTTATTGTTTCAACAATGTGCCTGATGGACCTGGTGACTTGATAATAACATTCTCCTCTTCCTCTCTCTGGGAACCCTGCCTTCTCTTGAATTCTATGATCCTACGTGTTCCTCTTTCCCTTCTGCCTCTCAGTTTCCTCATCACCACCTGTCTCTCAGAACCTCAAAGTCTTGGCACTTATAGTTGGAGCCCAGGCCCTGTCTTCCTACTCCAAACTCTCTCTTCAATGATTTCCCAAGGTTTTAAGAGCATCTGTGAATAAATAGTTCCCAAACTGATATCGACAACCCAGACTGAACCTCTCAGGCTCCGATCTATAGAATAATTGCCTATTTGTGTCACTTAGATGTCTCACGGGTCTTTAAACCCAGTATGCAACAAAGCAAATTCTTACGTGTTACCTCAGCTGTTTTTCTTGTCTCCTCCCTTGTGGGAAATGCCTCCTACATGCTTTCATATTCTCAGCAAGACATTTGGAAGCCTCCTCTGATCAACTCCCTCTCACTCCAAGTCCAATCTTTCACAGAGTACTGTCAATTCTAACTTGAAAAGTATGTAATTAAGATTCAACGGGTGTTTCAGCAACCAAACTAAAGACAAGCCACAGTGGATACACCTCACATGCTGCTGCAAATTTCTGACTAAAAAACACCAACAACCAAATAGAAGCCTTCCAAAGGACAGAGGAATAACAACTTCCTAAGTGGCTGCCCAGGAAGCCCATGTTCTTCACATAAATAAACAAACAAATAAATAAGGTATCACTTTTGTGAAATTAAATTTATGAGTAAGCTTCCAATAGTTTAAATTTATAATTAAGGAAAGAATAAAAAGCTAAAACAAAGGCCATCCCAATTAAACTCTTCTATACTCATATTAAGGGAATATGAAAGATGTCAGTCATTAAATTACTATTAGAAGTAGATTACATGTAAACTTCACAGTACTCTCAAAGGATTGAAATGACAAATGCAGGTCACAGAGCAGGTGGATTTGCCTAAAGAAATTAACAAAGAATAATGGTATTGGTATACACACCCGATTAGTGATTCGACACAAAGCAATACCAAAAAGTAGGAAAACACACTGGCTGATGTCAGTTCATCTGATTTTATCATTCTTTTCCTTAAGCAGGAAGGGCAAGATGTGTCATTGCCTAAGCCAACAATTGGCAATTACACAAAGCCTAAGGGAGGAGGGAACAAAAACTATGAGTCCAGTGTGGAAATAGAAAGTTGGTATTCTTTATAGCACAGAGAAACTGATTTACGAAATTCTTGAAATCACAGAAGAGTTATGGAATGATATGGCTTTAACACATGCAGTAAATTAAGAAATCTGGTCTTAGGACTCACTAAAGGTCTTAATAAAATTATGAGTCCAAGGTCATGCTCTAGGAAAGGATGACTAAGTGGATCAATTGGATAAACCTATATGATTTGCTTAATTTAACCAACATAAAGTGAAACTCTACAATGCTCTGGACAGAAGATAAAGTTTCACACATTTATGTTCATTTTCAACTGACAATGGCTGAGCATGTCAGATATCCCTCTGGATTGAAAAAGTTAAATTTATATTATTTTAGGGGAAGTAATTACAGGGGGGCCTGCAGCTGTAGCCCCGTGGCATCCGATCCTGTCAGATCTCGGAAGCCAAGCAGGGTCGGCCTGGTTAGTACCTGGATGGGAGACCGCCTAGGAACACCAGAAGCTGTAGGCTTGGGAGAAGGACCTGGCAACCCCCTCCCAAAAATCAATCTGCCATTGAAAACCCTATGAACAGCAGAGAAGCACTGACAATCGTGTTTCCCCTGTTGTACAGAGGGTTGCTATGAGTCGGATACCGACTCGACGGCACCTAACAACAACAACAACAATTACAGGGGGCACTAATGCCCCCATTTTTACTATTATTGGATTTTAACAACTAAAAAAATTAACTTGTTCTAGGTAAAGGATACTATCTCACTATCCTGGTTCATATTTCTCTTATGATTGCAATGAAACAGCACTTCATATGTTTTTGTTGGCTGAGTTTTTCTGTGACATGCTATTCACACTTTTTGCCCATTTTTCTACTGGTCCATTTACTGTATCAATTTACATAAGATCTTTGTATATTAAGGCAATTGATTGAGCACACAAATACTTTCCACACTTGTTTTCTTCTGATTTTCTTTATTATACAGATTTTTTTCACTTTAGGAGAGATACACTTCTTTCTTCCTTTGGGGCTTCAGGATTATATTTCATGCTTAGAATCTTCCTAAACTAAAAGTCTGTTGTTTTCTACTTTTCTTTATTTAAATAGTACTTGTCCTTGTCCATTGCTCTTTTAGGAATCCTTGGTTCCTCAAAACACTACTTTGTATGTCAAGATACACTCCAGAACACCAACCCAATATCTGACACAAATAACTAGTGTGTCTAACTACAGAGGCATTGGATGGCTCAGAATCGTGTGCCAGTGAGGAGTGGCTGGTTCACATAATCCCTCTGCCAGAAACATAGAAAGTGTAACTCATCTTTTAGGCTGGAAGATGCTGAGAGAGGACAGTTTCCTTTCTGTTATTTTTCATGAAGATATGTAGGAATCCTCATCCCGCACAGGACACAGAATGTGCAGATGGGAGGGGAGAGGTAAAAGGCATGGTAAGTGATAAGGCACTGTATATCACCTGGAGTGAAGATTAGCCTTTTATTTAATTTATACTTTCTTCTTTTTATACAGAAACAAAAATTTACCAGGCTGTGATAAATGCCACTTCTCATAAAAAGTCTGAAAGACTTCTATTGCCTCTAAGTGAATAATAATCTGTTGGGTCTGTAGTATAAAGAAAAATACTCTCACACCCTCAACAACAGGCTTCTCTGCTCAGTCCTCTGATTAAGTTCTAAAATTAATGTTGAAAGGAAAAGAAGTCCAGCTAAGACTATACAAAGAAAAGAGAAATAATTAAAAGGATCGCTAAACTTTTAACCACATTTTCTCTCTTCTCAATATTAGACTTGAAGAAAATCACAGCAATAAAAGATTAATCAAGAGGCATATAAAGGAAGGCAAAATTACTATAAAACACTATAAAGAGTTCTAAGATTACGTTTTTAAAATTATTATTGAATTATACATAAGAAATAGAGTTTATCATTCACTTAGCACTTAGTAATACTACCAGGCACTATGCTAGATGCTAAAGGAACAAAAGATTTTCTTTTCTTTTCTCTTCTTCTTCTTCCTTTTTTTTTTTTTTTTTTTTTTGCGCGGTACTGGAGATTGAACCCAGGCCTTGAGCTTGCATGCTTTGCAAGTGCTAGACCACTAAGCTGCTGCCTCCAGCCCATTATTTTTTTTTACTTTTTGAGAGAGGGTCTCTTTAAATTATGCAGACTGCCTCTGGCCTCGAACTTGTAATCTTCCTGCCTCTGCCTCCTGAGTCCCTGGGATTACAGGCATGTACCATTGCACCCAACGGGCTGGGATTTAGCTCAGTTGGTAGAGTGCTACACTGCAGTCTCTAAGGTCCCGAGTTCAATTCCCAGCACTGCAAAAATGGGAGAAAGACCTGGCAATCCACTCCCAAGGCAATCCCGAAACAGCCATTGAAAACCCTATGAGGGTCGCTATGAGTTGGATATTGACTCGACGGCACCTAACAACAACCATTGTACCCAGCACAGGAACAAAAGATTTTCTTAAAATCATAATTCTAACCCCCAGGTTAAGTATCCTTCCTTGTTTTGCCCTCTGTAGGCATCTACTGTTATGACAGGGATGTTATATAAACCTCAAAATCTAAGTGGTAATAATATAATTGTGTACTCATCACATAGCATTAAAAATATAGTATTACCAACTTCTCATCCCTCTCCCCCTTATATCACCCTTATAACTCTGAGATGTAATTATCACAAAGAAGGTGTTTAAAATTACCAGTATTTCCCTTTAAAGTCTTACTACAAACATACACACGTGTACAGTTGCATATATACATATCATTATATAATTAACATATGGAAAATAAGCCTGGTGAGGTGGTGCATGCCTGTAATCCCAGTGACTTGCGAGGTGGAGGCAGGAGAATTTCAAGTTCTAGACCAGAGGCAGTCTGTGTAATTTAGTGAGACCCTGTCTCAAAAAGTAAAAAAAATGGGCTGGGGGTGCAGCTTAGTGGTTCAGCACTTGCAAAGCATGCAAGTGCAAGGCCCTGGGTTCAATTCTCAGTACCACAAAAAAAAAATTTTTTTTAAATAATAATAACATATCTCATATACATAATATACATCCCTAAACAAAATATTGTAGGTAGCAACACTGTTAACTTCATACAAATGGCTGGCATAAGCAATATTGTTTTGTAACTTGCTTTTGTTGCCTAACTCTACATTTGAGTTTCACCCATGTAGATACAGATGTGCAGGGCAAGTTCATTTGTTTGTTTTCCCTGTATGACTATGCTATAGTTCACTTAACTATTTCCCAACTGATTAAACTTGTAGTTAGGTGCTGTCGACCAAAACTTAGGCCGTTTAAAATGTCCAGCTGTTACCAACAATGCCATTGTGCATGGTTTTGAGCTTGTCCTCCTGTGTGGAAGCCCTTCTCTAAAGTCTTCCCTAAGAGATGCATTTCTGGACACTAGTGGTCATTTTATAATACTATAATTTTATTAATTTATCTTTTACTTTTTTATTTTACCCCTTTTTAATTATTACTGTGGGGAAAATAAAATTTCATTCCAAAGGAGCAACTATATCTCTCTTTCTTCTCCCAAACCTAACAGACAACTCTCACTCTCAAGTACAGAGACCCCTGGAGGTCAAGGGCTGCCTTTTGGGGGACTATGACAGTAGGGATTTAACCATGAAACCAAAATCATCTGAGGGCCCACCTGAGTCAAACTAGAGTTTCCACAAGACTGTCATGGGAATGGGGCTACTTGCTGCTCCTTCTATGAACCTATTATCCTTTATAATCCTGAAGACACTTTCCTACAACACAGATCCTCCTCCAAGTCCTAAAAAGGCATTAAAAGTCAAAACTCCTTCCACTCCCTGACCTTTTCATCTTTATATTTTCTTATGTCATCAAGCATACCAATCCCAAACTCTAGCCATCCACTGGGAGTTCTTTCTTTCACTCAATTTCTACCTGTCAAAATTTTGGCTATTTTGCAACATCTTGGGCAAGAGGCTTCTTCAAACTTGCCCAGACTTTCCTGACTGGAATTTACCCTTCTCTTCCTTGTTTCACTTTTGATAGAACTTTGAAATGAAAAAGCATACAAAGCAATCTTCATTGCATAGTTTTTGTGATAAGTCTCTACATTTCTTATAATTATACAAAATATTTGAGGCCAAAGACCTCATTTCTTGAATCTTTACCATCTCCACAATGGCTATCACAATATAATAGTCAAGTTCAATTTTAGGGAAAAACATGCTGAGGAAAAATTTTCTTTTCTTTTCTTTTTTTATTTTTTTTTATTTATTTATTTATTTATTTATTTATTTTTTGTGGCACTGGGAAGTTGAGCCCAGGGCCTCACACATGCATTTTTGCAAGCACTCAACCCTTGAGCTGTACCCTCAGCCCATTTTTTACTTTGTATTTTGAGACAGGGTCTCACTAAGTTACGTAGGCTGTGTTTGGCCTTGAACTTGTGATCCTCCTACCTCTGCCTCCCGAGTTGCTGGGATTACAGGCATGCGCCACTGTGCCCAGCGCTGCGGAATCATTCTGAACACTTATCCTCTTCATGCGAATTATCATGTATACATTTCCCAAAGATATTCCTAATATAGAAACATGTCTTGCAGCAGCAAAGAAGTTTTTTTTTTTTCCTTTTTTTGGCAGTACTTAGAAGTTAAATCCTGGGCCTCACATATACTTTGCAAGTGTTCTACCACTGGGTTGCACCCATAGCTTATTTTTTATGTTTTGTTTTTGAGTCAGGGTCTCACTTAGTTATGCAGGTTGCCTCTGGCTTCGAGCTCATGATCCTCCTGCCTCTACCTCCTGAGTTGCTGGGATTATATGTGTGTACCATAGCACTTGGCTACATCCAAACATTTTGAAGTCCAGAAAGAAATAATTGAAAATAAGAATTCTATATTTCAGAAGCCCGCAGCTATAGCCCCGTGGCATCCAATCCCATCAGATCTCGGAAGCTAAGCAGGGTCGGGCCTGGTTAGTACCCGGATGGGAGACCACCTGGGAACACCCGGTACTGTAGGCATGGGACCCGGCAACCACTCCCAAAAATCAATCTGCCATTGAAAACCCTATGAACGGTAGAGAAGCACTGATAATAATGTTTTGCCTGTTGTAAGTAGGGTCAATATGAGTCGGATACTGACTCAATGGCACCTAACAACAAGAACAATATATTTCAGAAAGAACAACTTTGTAATAATGCTATTGGAAAACTAAGATACATTGTGAAGACATGCCAAATCTCAAAAGTCCTAAATTCTTTATATATATTAAAAATAATAAAAATAAGGCAAAACTCCAGGAAGACTAATCAGTTACCTGCATGAGCAGAGAGAGGTGAATGTGGTCTAGGCAACGCTGGTGACTGTCCATTGCCAATCAGGCTTTTCCGGTTGCTGGTTCGGCAACTGTCAAAAGGAATGAAGAAACAGTTTTAAAAGGAGAACATAGCATTAACAAGGCTTAAACATGTCCAAAGTCAGCATAGACTAAGCTGAATAACCTACAGTATTTGTTAATGCTACTGCTAACATCATTACAAATTTGTATGTATCCACTAATATTTGACGGATGGCTATATTTTAATATAAGAAACTATAAAATATTCATATAGCCTAGCATCATCAATATTCCTCACCACCAGTGGAGCTATAATCAGATGCCTCCTTTTAGCTCATGTCTACAAATATGTGCCATGCCATACACCCCAGTGATAAATTAAGGATACAAATCAGCAAACCACAGGTAGCATCTTTGTTGACATGAAATTTCTACTAGAAAATTACATGCAATGAAGTGCAATGACATTAATCTTACAATGATGCACTAATTAAAAATCTAATTATTTAGACAAATTTCATATTTGTGCCTTTTGTCAATAGAACAGCCGATGCCTAAGATAAATGCACTTCGCTACTCATTCATTTTTCATCTTACATACTGCATTCCAATTCCTATGAAAGTACATGTTTTGCAATCATAAAAACAGATTCCAGTGCATTAAAATAATAGTGATAGTCCCTTCTCACAAGCATGCTAGATACTGGTTGTATCTTGAATACCCAGTAAGTAGAAATAAATTATTATTTATGGACCCAAGGGAACTAGTTTTTCCTATTTCTGCTAGTAGGAAGTTATAAAATGGCTAACTTGATTTTAAAGTAACTTTGAAAAGCCACAGAGAATAAGGCAAACACAAAGTCATTCATGCTGAAGTAGATATTATCTTGTTTTCATTTTCTTTCCTTCAACAGAGATTGGCACTTTATTGTCCATCATCAGTGCAGTAGCTAAAATATGGTGATAAAACCAGCAAGGTGCTTCCTTTCCTTCACCTATAAAAGTGTTCAGGACACTGTGACTCTGTCCTGTCACACTGTGCCACACTCCACCAATGACTAAGAGTTTACAGCAGTGCTGTCTGAATTCAGAACAGACCTTTGTTATAGAAAGTTCCCATAAGAGGAAAGTTCACCTGATCCCTAAATTAGGTATAGGACTTCGTATATTTCAGAGGTTCGTGTAAAATGTTTGAAAAGGACATCTCTAAATAGTCAAAGAATATCTTTCAAACCCAAACTCAGTTCTTTTCAGCAACACTGACTCAGGATCCAATGCTTTCTCTGAGATGTCTGCTGCTTATTGTCATTTCTCAACATTCTCCTATTTATCATTTCTTAAGGTAAGCCTGCATCATTTTTTTCCTCAATGCAGCAGTCAACAACCTCTTGCATTATCTGTGAGTTTAATTAAGCTCATGTTTACTCAGCCTTAAAGAAGTTGCTAAGACTAGACCCTTGATAATTATGAAGGTGGATTGTGATATTACCAACTCATCTATCAAGAACTTTATCTGACCTATTAAATTAATAACTGTTAAACCAGACAGTTTGATTGTTTTTAAAAGATACTGTACAATATATTTAGTGTTGATTTAAATTAATGCCTCCTTTCATTTCAGTAAAGGACTGTTAAATACATTAAGTTGCCAATGGTAATAAATTACAAATGACAGATTTATACTTTGGAAATCTTAGTAAATTTATTTGAGCAAACTCACTGGAATTCAGGTTATTCCAAAATGGCTATTTGTGTTTTTCATATTTAGTATTTGATCTACATACAATTTATTTAAAAATTCAACATTTAATTACTAATATTTATACATGTAAGTAAAATGAATAAATGTGTACCAATACAAGTAGGTATCTAATGAGTAGCTTACCTAGGGATGTCAGAGTAATAAGCTGAGTTACTTAAAACTAAAATTAAAAAATGACATTCCTTAAAACCTTAAACTGAATTTTCCTAAGAACCACATAGAATGAACACTAATATACTGGTACCATGGCAACCAAATTGGTCAAAACTGATTCATAACAAAGAAAAACAAAACAAAACAAAAAACCCACATTTATATCAGCTATTTAAAGTCTATCAAAAAATGAGTGAAGTAACTTTTAAAAAATCTCAAAAAGCAATGTGTAAGTAAAGCCTGAAAATGGGTTTTATTTAAATACTCAGAGGCACAGCTCACTGACAAACACCACAGACAATCAAAGCACACGGCATAACTGAAAGGGGGACCTTTTTAATCTATGGACAACATGAAGCTAGACATGGTATTAAAATCATAATATACTTGAAACTTTCATGAATCTCTCAACAAGCAAACAGGAAGCTTTTAAATATGAAATGCTCCAATATGGCAAAACCAGAGTTTATAAAATACAGGCCAAGGCAGATTTCCAAGTGTACCTAAAACAAATCTCTATGCTTATGAAGTAGAGTCTTAGCCTCACAAATGAATTTGTTGCCAATATTCTTAAGAGTAAAGGTGCATTTTATACTGCATTTAATTCCAAAATACATTTTGATACATAGTAATACTTTTAAAACTCTGGGACCCTACTGAGATATTATACAGATAACTTTTCCAAAGTGAAAGAGGAGATGGCCACCCTATTTCAATTTTTCCTGCTTCTGATACCTCCGATAGTCATTTAATCTTAGTGCTCTAGCTAGCTGATTCCCAGTAAATGAATTACAACCTAAATTGAGCCCCACAGAAGGAAGCTACAGGTGGGCAGGACCTATCAGTGTTTGCCACCGAGGCTGCGGTAGCACCTGGGACTGCCCACATTAATAACAACATTGGTGCAAGACATGGTGCTGACCTCTGTCCTTCTTTATTCATCCAGGTATTGCAGTTTTCTGCCCATGAGAGAAGTCTATGGCATCCAAATATGAGGCAGGGTCCCCAGGTGTTCATGACCATGTCTACTCACTCAGTCCATAAAGTGGCCAAATAGTGGGGGCATGAATTAGGCAAAATAAAAGTTTCGTCCCTTTCACCAATATGACTAAGTCAATTCTGCTTTTTCTCAGACAGAGTCACCCAAGGGAAACAAAGGGGATTTCCTACCAGGTGAAACAGTTCTCTTTCCCCATACTCCCAGTATTAGGGGTTGGACCCAGAGCTTTATGCATACTAGGCAGGTGCTCCAACACTGAGCTGTACCTTCAGCCCTTTACTTTTCTTTTTTTTTCCTTTCCTTTCCTTCTTCTTTCTTTTCTTTCTTTCTTTCTTTTTCTCTCTTTCTTTCCTTCTTCTTTCCATCCTTCCCCTTTCTCCTCTCTCTCTCTTTCCCCCCCCTCTCTCTCTCTCTCTCTCTCTCTCTCTCTGCCTATTTACTTTTGCAGTACTGGAAGTTGAACTAGGGCCTTGCACACACTAGGCAAGTGCTCTACCATTGAGCTGCACTCTTGGCCCCTTTTTAAAAATAATTTTGAGACAGAGTCTTATTAGGTGGTATAGACTTCCTCTGGCCTCAAACTTGTGATCTTTGTGCCTCAGCCTCCTGCATTACTGGTATTACAGGTGCATACCATGGTGCCCAGCCGAAATACCACTTCTCTATAGCAGAAATTGCTCATAATTCATCTTTATCAAAGCATTTGACCTTGTAAAATGTTTTGACCAGTCTGTATCCCTAGGGATATAGATATATGACCCAAAAAATGAAATTGAAGAGCAGTTATGAATTCAAATTTCAGCTATTCCATCCTCAAATGCATCCTTCTAACCGTGCCCTTCAAGAAGTAATATAACCTTTCACCCTGCCTGTTTTATGGTCTGAATGTCAATATCCACTCCCCAAAAATATCCTCTCCTCTCAGTTTTCCAGTTGAAGCAATCCAAGGAAAAACTTTCTTTTCTTATGGAAGACATGCTCAGTTTGTTTTCTGAATTTAGAAGGTAGTATCATTGTTCTATTCACACAATAGCACAAATTCTTTACTTATAAAATCAGAATTTAGCTGAGAAGACAGCCACATATGACTTGAGACAAAAGCAAAGATAAACAGTGGATTAGGACAGGGGTTGAAAATCACAAGTAAGCACTTCTTATTACCTCATTCATCTGGTTCCTCCCTGGAAAGATCCACCCAGGGACAACTATGAGGTACAGAAAGAAGACTCTCACACACACAGGGCACAGAAAACACACCCCACCCTAAGATAGATGCACTTCACTTTTCTTTCATTTTTCATCTTATATACTCCATTCAAATCTGAGAAGAATAGGAATCCGAGAAGAATGGGAAGGTGAGAAGATGATGATAGTACTTTAGAGTGAGTAGGGCTAGTTGGTTCCTGAGGACTAGGTGGCTAGCAGGTGGGGACAGGGCGCGGCATAAGAACTACAGGCACTAGAGTACATGTGCTTTAGAGCAAGTCCCAGAGCCACGGACTGTTACGGGTGTGAGCAGCAGGCAAGCAAGTGAAGATTCATCCATATTTCTACAATAAATGCAATGCACTTGAATCATCCCCAAATCACCCCCTACATCTGTCCCTGGAAAAACTGTCTTCTACAACACCAGTCCCTAGTGCCAAAAAGGTTGGGTACCGCTGCTTTAGAATGATGTGAGGCCACCAGATGGGAGAGTTGTATTTGTTTGCATGGTTTGTTCTCAGGCAGGTAAGGTAAAGATTGAATAGGCTGCCATGCCTGCTCCCCACATTCACTGTCACCATCACCCAAGTGATTTCCCAACAAGCTTGTCAATCTCTTAATGACTGCCAACAGCATCTTACATTTGCTAGGAAGATAAAGAGATAGCTCATGCATTTCATGACCTAAGTAAGGCATGACTCAGTCTGAGGACAGAGATATATGGCTACCAAGCTGATACAGAAATACAGAGGGTCAGGTATGTAATTTCAATCCAAAATCCCCACGTACCATTTCTGCCTAAATTGTCCTGAAGCTCAAGGCTCCAGAAGGAAGTCTTGGCAGGTTCTGTAAATGTTCGACACCTGAGTCTGTCACATATCGCCTGGCAGAAGAACCTGTTAACCATCCTTTACCACATCTCTAAAAGCTGTGAGGCCCAGCAGGCTGTGGCCATTTGCAATTGTTCTGAGCACCTGAAATACCATTTCATTTTAAATTACACTCACTTAGGACATGAATTCTGAGCATGTCTGATCACTGCAAGACAAGTAACCAGGGGAAACCCTACTAGGCAGTAATTTTTACATTCAAAGCTGACTTGAAAGGTCAACACTCAGGAGAACCTGTGGAACCAGCACTGAGGGGAGTAATACTAAGAAGAGCCGGGACAATCCTGAGAAGTGAGGCTCTAGGTTATTGCTTATGTTGATGAGAATTTTGACAGTTTTGCATAGGAGACCAATTATGGACCAAAGCTTTACCATACATGAAAATCTGCTATTTCATAATACCATAACTGAATCTGGGGCTTGTGTTTAGCTCAGTTGGTAGAGTGTTGCTCTGTGCTCTCTGACACCCTGGGTTCAAACCCCAGTACTATTAGAATTTTCAAGGGGACAGAGACTACCCCAAACATGGCTGCTCCCAGGAGCTCATCTAGCCCACTTAGAGGACCAACCCCTCTCTTCCAGGGCAAATGACCCTCACCCTATATGTGAGTCATTTGCTCCCATTGAATCCTATGGGGCAAGATAGCAACAGGTCACACCTGCCATACATTCAGGTATCTCACTCTTTTCCCCTCCCATCGAGTGGGCCAAGATGGCACCCAAGGTATGGTAGCATCTAAAGGCCCCCCTGGTGCCCAATTGGTCATTTCTGATCCAACCCTGCTTCCCTGATTGGCTGGCTATCAGGCCATATAAACTCTGGAGCTAAGAGTTCAACAGCATCCAAGAGAAGCTCACCAGGTCTTTGCAGTTCCTTAAGGGCTCAAGGCCCATTTACTTGTCTGCCTAGCCTAGCCTTCAGCCTTCCTCCCGCCTGCCACCTCTACCTGACCCTGACTTCTACAATGCCAGCTATCCTACACAGACCAACAGCTACGAGAGGCAAGACTCCGAGGAGCAAGCCTCTGAGAGTCAAGCCCAGGACCCCCAAAGTGAGCTGTGGGCTGGAAGAGTGACACCCCGAGAGTCTCTGCCCCAGCGGCAGAGACAGCAGCTGAGCGCTTCTCCCTCCCCTCTCCCTAATCCTCCATTCCTTTCCCCTCCTTTGTGAATAAACCCCTGTCCTTTTGTCTTGTGTGTGATGCTCTGTTCTCTGGCCACAGCCTCGCTGCCACCACCACGGGGTGCAGCTTTGGGGCACCCACCTCTTGCTTCCACCCACAATGCAGAGAGGGAGAGAAACCTCAGAAAGAACCCGACACAGTACCACAAAAATGGGAGAAGGACCCGGCAGCCCACTCCCAAAACAATCCCAGCATAATTTGTCATTGAAACCCTATGAACAGCAGAGAAGCACTGACATAGTGGTGGGCATGGCACAGTGTCTGGGAGTGCTTTGTTCTTTTGTACCTAGGGTCGCTATGAGTCGGACCTGACTCGACAGCACCTAACAACAACAGCAATGGTTGAATCTGAGCATCTGAATACTCCTTAAACAGAGAATAAGTCCACTAGGGAACTGGGATGACCAGGGGACAGAAATTGTCTATTGAGGGACTGAATAAATGTTATAAAGTAGGGAGGCTTCAGTTTCTATATATTTATAATGAAGGGTTTAGATCACATGAGTCATAAACTGTTTTTTGTTTTGCTTTGTTTTGGTTCAAGAAATTTTTACAAGAAACGAAAATAATCCAGTATCACTCTGGAATGAACAAATGTATCACTTGTCATATTTGTTTATAATTTTTAATATATACAGAGCAATAATAAAGAAATGCTCTTTCTGATGTCCAAACCAGTAACATTTTTCACTTCCCAAACAGGCAAGTACTAAAAAAACTGTGGCTTGTAGCTTTCCCTTCATTCTTGGTACAATAGCGCACATACATGCATGGTGAACAGAACATGGGTATGGTTTTACATTTTTACTAGTGGTATTCTATATTAAGAAAAACTGGTATCTAGAATTGTGGAAAAGAAATTAATGGACTTCTTTTTAAGGCATACACATTCCATTGTCTTTCTATTGATTAGATTACTTTAAAACTCTGTTGGGGTTAAAGTTAAGCTGCAGAAAATTGGTAGTAATGCAAATGTTTCTTGTCTATAATACCATAAATAAATTTTGATTGCTGCAAATACAACTGATGTTCTCTTCCTGCCCTCGAAACATGACCTCAGACATTTAATAATACTGTCTTACAAGATATTAACCAGCCTTGTATCTATAAGCAATTCATTTCATAATTCCTGATTGTATGAATATATCCATATACATCTATTTTTAAAAATCTCATTTGAATCTGTTTAATATGTTACTGATGCTGTAATTAATTGATAAGTTAAATAAAATCTTTGATATATATTCATTTTATATGACAGTCATGGTTTTAACTTTTGGGTGGATTATACCTCAGCACACACTATGCCTTATAGATATTCTGTAACTTACTTTTTTTCCTACTTCATATTATATTTTGAGGTTTAACCATGACAACGTAAATATAGGTCTAATACATTTTCTTTTTAGATTATTCGTTTGAAGCGAATTTTAGGATACTTAAATGTACTAAAATTATGTGTTGTGGATATTTCTTTTTCCTCTTTGCAACATCTATGGCTTTGTGCACTTATAAATCTGATGGCAAAATCCTTGAAAAATGTCTTTAATAACAGCAGTATTTTAAAGAAAAATGATATCATGTAACATAAAGAAAATGTTCCTTAAAATCTTCTTTCAATGCTTTTCCCCTATATCCTGCATATTGCTGCTTCCTCAAGTCCCTATCTCTGCCTTCATTCTATTGTCTTTTCCCAGAAATAACTTAATCTATCTCATGCAAATCAACTGGTGTATTTTTTTTTTTCTGGGCATCTTCAAGTGTATATTTCTAACACTTTTCCCGAACAGCACACACCAGATCTAGCAGCTGGTTGGAGAAGCACTCTTCTTAAAGGCAGCAGAGAACAAAGATTTACTATTTCTGTCTCTATCTTTGTTACTTATTTGAAGTTAGAGTCCTTGCTGGTCTCTTTCCTGTTGTTGTTGCTAGGTGCCCTTGAGTTGGTATCCAACTCTAACAACCCTGAACACAACTTATATTAGGTGCCATCGAGTTGGTATCCAACTCATAGAGACCCTCATAGGGTTTTCAATGGCTGAGTGCTTCAGGATTGCCTTGGGAGTGGATTGCCAGGCCCTTCTCCCATTTTTGCGGTGCTGGGAATTGAACTTGGGGCCTCAGAGACTGCAGCGCAGCACTCTACCCACTGGGCTAAATCCCAGCCCCTGAACACAACAGGGAAACACTATTGTCAGTGCTTCTCTGCTGTTCATAAGGTTTTCAATGGCGGATTGATTTTTGGGAGTGGTTTGCCTGGTCCCTCTCCCAAGCCTACAGCACCTGGTGATCCTAGGCGGTCTCCCATCCAAGTACTAACCAGGCCTGACCCTACTTAACTTCCAAGCCATAGGGCTACAGCTGCAGGCTGGTCTCTTTCCAATAGCCCATGAAATCAAGGCTCCTGCAGGCTTTCATTAATTCATTCAACAAATTACTTTTTGAGTGTTTAAGATATGCTAGGCACTGTTCTAAACAAACAAACTCTCTGGTTCTGTACTGGGAAGCAAACAATAAATACAATGAATTAGTAAAATTTATAGTATGTAGGATGAAGATAGAGGAAGAATGATGCAGAAAGCAGCCCGGGAGTGCAGGTGTGAGAAGTCATGATTTTAAAGCAGTGTTCAGGAAGGACCTAACCGGGGAGGTGATATTTGCTAAGAGTAGGAAGTGAAGGAGTGAGCATTCAGCACAAGCAAAGACCCTGGGGCACGAGGGTTTCAGCAACAGTGAGCATGCCAGCATGAGAGGAATGGAGTGAGTAGGGAAGAGTTACAGATGACTATACCACAAAGAAATGACAAGAGGCAGATCTGGGACATCTTGCAGGCCACAGCAGGGAGTCTGTTTTTTTAGTTGGAGAGAAAAGAGAAACTATTGGAGGTTTTTGAACATAATCTGAGTCTTTGTTTTAAGGAAATCATTCTGGCTGCCAAACTGGAACAGGTGAAGGAGGAAACAGGAAGAGCAGTTAGAAGTGAAGTTGATGTGCATCCCAAATGCACTGCACATCCTGTGATTGTATATTAAAATATAGTATCTTATTTTAAAAAATGTCAGTAAAAATGGCCCCAAGATTCAATGCAAGCCTTACCTATTAGTCCCTGCTCTTTTGGATGTCCTCTAAAACACTGGAGAAATAGCAAGTGCTAATAGTGTGATGGGGGCTGGGATTTAGCTCAGTTGGTAGAGCGCTGCACTGCAGTCTCTGAGATCCCAAGTTCAATTCCCAGCACCGCAAAAATGGGAGAAGGACGAAGCAATCCGCTCCCAAGGCAATCCCGAAACAGTCAGCCATTGAAAACCCTATGAGGGTCGCTATGAGTCGGGTACTGACTTGACAGCACCTAACAACAACAACAACAATAGTGTGATGACGAGCAAGCCCAGTGCTTCAGGCCTTTGCAGGTTGGCATCACAGCAATGACCCAGGACTCAGTTCCCAGTTCTCAGGAGGAGGCGATTACTGATGGCACTGGGTTGATACTTGAACCAAACCTTGTCATTTGCTGGAAAAACTCTTTTTTAAGGGCATTAAGTGTAAGAGGAATGAATGGTTGCCCATACAGTTTCACCTATGAACAAAAATTTAGGCTAATTATAATAGTTAGAAGGAAGTACAGGTTGTCAAGCTTTTGAAGACTCTAAGGTAAGTCAATGAGGAAAAAAACATATGTTACCTTCTACAGTGCTTCTTGGAAATACTAATCTATTAACATAAACCCTTAATGAGGTCTGGCCCAATTTTCTGTCTTCACAGAGGAAAAGATAGGCAGCTGAACATATAGCTATTAAGAAGGCACTACTCGCTCAATGTGAGAAATACTTATAGAGTGCCTTTTCCTATGTACCAAGCACTGTGGGAGGTCAGAAAATGAAGATACTCTCTAAGTGTTTAAAGTAGAAGAAAAGAGTGATTCACAAATACTCATATTCTAATGTAGAATCTAGAAAAGAGGTACAAACAAAAATTTGTTGCTATCTAAAGTGTGACATTGAATTCCCAATCAGCTTTTAAATATGCTTTCATAAATGACAAACACTAGAATTTTATAGCATGTCATTTACATGGCAAATTAACCATAAATTCATAGGATTTCCTTAAACAATCCCTTAATCTCTGCAATATGCCTGTCTACCAACTCCTGAAACAATCCTGAAACAATCAGCCATTAAAAACCCTAAGAATGGCAGAGACGCACTGACATAGAGCCAGGCATTGCATAGTGTCAGATAGTGTTTTGTTCTGTTGTACGAGTTAGACGTGACTCCATGGGACCTAACAACAACAGCGCGCGCGTGTGCGTGTGTGTGTGTGTTTTGCAGTACTAAGTGGTTGGATCCAGAGCCTCATGCATGGGATAGTGCTCTACCACTGAGTTGCACCTCCAGCCCATTTTCTACTTTTCATTTTGAGACAGGGTCCCTCTAAATCACTCAGGTTGCCTCTGGCCTTGAACTTGTGATTCTCCTGCTTCTGCCTCCCAAGTCACTGGGATTATAGACATGCACCACCATGCCTGGCCTACAAATGTATTTTTTAAAACATATTTCTTCCAAGTTACTCTTCATTTTTGTGGATATTTCAAAGATAGACATATCAACATAGTTATTTTGATGTGGTTGATATAGTGAGCTCTGATGTCAAATTATTTGCATGTGACTGTTGGTGTCTGACATTTACCATGTTACAGAACAATAATCATGGCAAATGGAATATCATTCTGGGGTCATACAGTCACTGAACACCATAACCTGGAATTCATGGAATTCAATATGGAGTTTACAATTGAGGAAGAGGGATAAGTTCCTTGAGGGTATGGATCATGTTTTATATAATATCAAATTTCTTTGGATACTGGCAAAATATCAACTAAAAATGATTTGAATGGAGACACATTAAAAATATTTTGGCACTACTGGGATTTGAACCCAGAGCCTTGTGCACGTTAAGCACATGTTCCACCACTGAGCTACATGACAAGGCCCAAGAAACATTAGATATTTCTGAATAACTAGCTAAATACAGTTTCTGCCTTGAAGAAGTTTATAACTTAGGGAATAAATAGTCAATTTTATAAGACAAAGTAGATCTAAAATGATATAATAATACAGTCTACTACTGGGTTGAACAATGCTATGTATATAGCTAAAAAAAACACAAAGGGCTAAGGAAGCCTGTGGCACTGGATGCATTATGTGGCCCATTTTACTGGGTAAACCTACACATACATCATTCTAAATAAAATTACGATGGGGTCACTCACTGAATTAAAAGAGACACATCACAGGATCAAAGTCAAATACAACCAAGAAATGACATGATGAGATTGATAAGTAGCAGGGTAGATTCAATGCTGAAAATATTACATATAAAAAGTAGTTTAGCAAGAAGGGCCTAAGTCTCAATACCTGTAAGCTTTTTAGTGCAATTTAGCTGCAATAGGAATCATAAGAGGTACCTAGTCTACACGCCCACTTCAGGTATCAAATCATCTGGGCAGGCCATCTATTTATATGGGAGTTCCTAAAGGCTGAGGGAGTCAATGATTGACATGACTTTTGGATTTAAGATTAGTACAATAAAAGGCAAAGATCAAAGACACATAATAAAGGGTTTCTACTTGAAAAGAGGGTGGGAAGAGAGCCCTGCAAGGGCAGATAATTATCTCTGATGTAAGAGCTGAAGGGCACGTGCTGTATCTTGAAAAACTGCTCCAAGGGCCGATGATGGCCAAAAGCCTACACAGGCTCTTTCCAAACTCCTATGGTCTAATCTGTTCCGCAAGGATAAAGAGATGCTATCACAAGGAGGGACCTACTTGTGGCAGGGCTATCAAAGCAACAAAGACTAAAAGTTGAGGGAGGAATGGACACAGTGGAGCCAGGTTTATAACTGGGGGAAAGGTTAGGGTTAAATAGCTATCAGACTAATACCTAAGCCTTTGGTCTTCCACAAAGCAGTTATTCACAGGAACAAAAGACAGGTCTACAGACATTCTGGGTCTTAAGGAAAAATAAAACACAAACGAATAACCTCCTTCCAAACCTTTACAAGGGTGTGGTTGCAGGGAAAGGGAGATGTGTGTGACATAAAGTATTGTGGCATTTATTTATTTATTTATTTATTTATTTATTTATTTAGAAATAGGGTTTTCACGTAGTCTAAAACTCATGATCCTCCTGTCTCAGCCTCCTGAGTGCTGGGATTATAGGTGTGGATCATCACACCTGACTACTGCCTCTTCCACCTCCTCTTTCTTCTTCTTTTTCTAAAATATACGCACATACTTTTACTCAATATGAGCCATATCAAAGTTGCAATGTATCTTTTTCTAAGTAGCAGAAAACGAAGTTCAAAGCTCCACTGTAAAAATGCCTTTAATCAACTTAACAGCATTGAGTTATTCTAATTAGCTAGTGGGAAGAAAATAAATCTTTAAAAGGTCTTAGAATGTGGTAGTCACCCCAAGCCAGAATATATCCAACAGCTTAGATCTAATGTTCTAGTCTTCTTTTTTAGATATACCATAGTGAAACTATGTTTCTTCCCTTGTATATCATCTCATATTATATAGTATTTATTTTAAATGGTTATTAGCTTCAGAGAATTGGATTGGGAGACATTCTTACATTTGAATCTTATTTGGATACACACACACACACAAATGCAGTAGAATAATTGTTTTATCCATTCCAGCTTTCTTCAAACAGAAATTAAATCTCAGTTTAACTTCCTACACCTACAAATACTTAGTTTGGTGAATATATTTTAGCCTGGTAGTATACTTTAGCTACATAGCTAAGCATGACCCATAAAAATAAAAAGCTCTGCCAGGTGCAGTGGTGCAGGCCTGAATCCCAGCTACTCAGGAGACAGAGGCAGGAGGATCAAAAGTTAGAGGTCAGAAGCAGCCTGCATAACTTGGCAAGACTCTGACTCAAAATAAGAAATAAAAAATGGGCTGGGCATGCAGTTCAGTGGTAGAGCACTTGCAAAGTATGTGTGAGTCCTGGGTTCAACCCCCAAGTACCGAAAATAAACAAACAAACAAATAGCTCATCCATTCTCTCTGGTTCGCAGGATTTGTCCTCTCTGATCCATAAAAGGAAGACAAGTTTACTTCCGGGACCACAGAATTGCCTTTGAATGGCACTCAACAGAATTTTATTTCAGCCCAGAATGAACAGCACTGACTATTTAACATCTTCCAGATCTGCAGCATTTTGCTTTGACGTAGTGGTTTGGCATAACACTCTGCCCACGAGTGAACTGCCCCTGCTTCCGTGTGCCTCAACAATCAGAACACAAACACACAAACAGGCAAAGCCGCCATCGGAGCTTGACTTTGTTCTTTTCTGTGAGGCAAAGTCATGTGGCAACAAGCCAGTCTCTTTCTGTTCAGTATGTTTTGTTGCTAGCTGCTCCAAATTCAGTATCTTGCAAAATGACATTCTGTTAATGACATGAATGTCAAAGCTGTGATAATGGGCAGAAGTAGAAGGAAATGTTTTCTAAATGGAGAAACAACAGGAAAACTGCCAAGTGCATATTAAAATAAGTTGTGGGTTTACCCCATGTTTCAGCATTTAGTCCCCTCCTATTTGTTTCCAACATGAAAGGGAAGTAGCACTCCAAGGAGAGAAGAGCTCACCTCGTGAGAACACAGAAAAAAAGAGGTCAAAGGAATGTTTTCTCTTAATTAACTTGACAGATGTCTTCTCTTTTTCTCATTTGCATCCACTGATGTTTTCTTACTCATTCTCTCATTTTGCCAAGATGAAATTGGCCACAAGGAACCCATTCTGTTGCTGAAGACAGGAGGGCTGGGGAGATACCAGAAGATGCTGGCCTGTAAGCTGCTCAGTATTCGGTCTGGGTAATGAATGCTCCTTGCTGTTACTTGTGGGCCCAGTAACAGAACTTTAGGTCTGAAAGATGATGCAGTGACTTACCACGGTAGCACCCTAACAGTGACAAATAGAGCCTAAGAAGGGGGAGTCACATGGCTCCCAAAAGCAGGGTACATTCAGACATCTGTAGTGGACACAGAGATACATTTAACTACTTTATATGAGAATGTATAATAATTCTCTTTCATAAAGGGACAGTTCTGTTTTAGATGCAATGGATCATCTAAAGGCCAAGGGATTGCCATTGGTAGATCTGGTTTCACATTCTGATCCCCCTCAACCTCAATTAACTGACCTGTGTGATGGAGATAAGAACACTAACTACCCCAGAGGGCTATGTGGCAATTAAACAAGATAATGTAAGTTAAGAGAGTAACACAGTGCCTGGCACAGAGCAAGTGCTTTATAAATATTACCTGTCAAAAATAAAGCATTTTGCCTCTTTCACACATTCCCTCCTGCATATATGCTTTCCTACTTGGAATTTTACACTAAGGCTTTCCCTCAAGATCTTAGAACAAGAAGTATAACACTGCCCACAGAATTAACTTTGCAAATCAAAACAAATGAATTATGCAAGAACTAAAGAGGCTGATGCCGGGCACCCAGGCTTGATAATAAATGTAAACATTAACCCAGTGATAGGAAGAATGTGCCAATAAGAAAGGGACTGATTGGCTTTAGAAACTAAAAGACAAAAAAAGCTTCAGAAGCACAAGTTTAGAGTATTTACCCAAGCACTGCCCAAGGGCTTCAAATCCACAACACTGAAGTGGAGCAACCTGCAAGGGACTCCACCCAACAGACTTCAGGGTCTCAGTCCGATTGTGAGGACCACTTAAGCCCAAACTCTTCAATCATTCAAGCCATCTGACGTCTTGCTCTGCTACCATATTCCCCAAAGGATCTTCTGACTGACTTCACAGAGAGGCCTGCCCCAAAATGAATAGGAACAATTACTGCTAACATTGACTGAGTGCTTAGTATATGCCAAGCAATGCTTTAATTTTCTGGACGAGCCTATCAGGTAGGACTTATTTTTAGTCACATCTTTGTAGCTGTGAAAACTGAAGAACTGAGAAGTTCTGTAACTTGCTCAAGATCAGACTGCAAGAAAGGAGGAGAACTGGCATCTGCACCCATCCAGTCTGCCTTCAGAACCCATGGTTTTGCCTATTTTCCTAGATATGTACAAAGCAAAGAACAAAGGGCCTAGGCCCAATGATGATTATATCTGCTCTTACAAATGACTATCTCAACATTCTGCTTATAGATAAATCCTGTGAGCTTGGTAACTATGAAACCATGTCTCCAAGACAGAGCTGCTCTTGGGGCAGCAACCAAATAAGACTGTTGAGTATGCAGCCTGTAAGCAAGGGTCCGTTTGTCCCAGGACACATTCCTGTACATATTTTTCAGGTCTGTAGGAGACACACGGATGAGATGTGGACATGGTTGGACATTCCCTTTTGCACAGTGTATTCTCAAGGATGCACAGGGAGATGACTCTACACATGGATTGGCCATGGCAGGCAGGCATTTCTTCCTCATGCTTACCCCAACTAGCTGGTCTAGCCAGACACAACTGGGGAGAGAACTGTGTTTATATATGTGCATGTTAGATTTCTGTTCCACTGTTTCTTACTGAATTGCAAAATCAAATCAAAATTTCCGGATCCACATTCCCTTTAAAATGGCTTTTATGTTTCTTTATTTCCAGATATTTCCAGATAATTCAAGAGAATAAAAAAATCAGGTCTGCGATATGAAGTATGTTTTTGTTTGTTTCTTTCCTTTACTTACTTGTTTGTTTGCTTATATTGAGGCAAGATTTTATTTATTTATTTTGAGGCAAGATATATCCCAGGCTAACCTCAACTTGCTATGTAGCCCAGGGTGGCCTTGAATTGGTGATCCTCCTGCTTCAGCCTCTGAGTACAAGCATTACAGGCATGCACCACCACACTTTGCTATGTGATACATCCTTTTATGCACTGGCTTTGGAGAAAAGCACTAACTACCCACATTAGGAGCAAATTTGTCAGCAGAACACATAAAACATATCACAAGGTATACTAAACTGAGATAAGCTTTTATTTTTTTTTAAAGTTGAAGTACTTACAAATAATAGATCTCAAAATAAAGCAAACTCAACAGTATAAAATCTGTATGATTACAACTCCTAGGGCCTTGTGGCCCCTAATTGTGGATTTTGTTGCACTTATTTTTTCAAGGCACCATTCCCTGTGTGAGATTCCATGTATGTAAAGGGTCTGTGTGCAGAAAGGGGTCTCACCCAGTTGTATGAATGAGATAAAACCAGGGCACAATTCACATAAGACAGAGTTTCTGTTACTTAAGGAAAGTTTAATTCCAGTGCAGTCTCCTTCACTCACATCTCTGGCCTGCCTCTTCTGGGCATGGCCACTTGTTTCTCATAGGTCTAGCCTTCTGTATAATGAAAATGACCTTATTTGTCCTTAACTTGGAATTTGGTCCTTATTAGTAAGTACCTTGAGAAAAAAATCACCAAATTCCACCGCTTCACAGTATTCACTAGGCACCAGCCTAAACTCATTCTGCACTCCCTGCAGTGACTCAGAAAGTTCCTGTTCATTGTGTCCCTGGATTCCTGTTTATTAAAATTTTGGAATCCCTGACCTTCTCATGGAAACATTTCTAAGTAGAAATCCAACAGTATAGAGAGATAAGCAACCTCGTGTGTAAACTTTCCATACTGAAAGGAGTCCTGAGTAACTCTGCCACATGAAATTAAACTGCATGCCAAGAACTGGGGTACCTCAGCGTAATGAAAACAGATCATTGATACTAAGAAAGAAAGAAATGGGAAATCTTCTGCTTTTTATTGTTCTAAATTTACCCTAAATTCTACTGAAAGGGCAAAATGCATATGAAAACAACAATACAGTTAAACTCATCTTGAAAATAATAATCTGTGAATAGCGACCAAGTGAGTCATTCCTTTGGCTTTGTGGTCACATCAATTTTCATTCACAGCATAATCATAACATTGTAGGACTCACTTCTGCATTGAAAGATGTTCTTTATATCCTTAAATTAAAGATGTCTCCTTACAAGGCATGGATCTTCAGAAACTACTTATGGTGATTGTTTCCTATTACAGTAGGCCCCAATGTCCATGAACTTGTAAAATGACACGAAAAGGGGCAAAACCACTTGGTAGTATTAGTTTGCCTTATGGACAGTACAACAAATTTGAAGCAATATACAATGAATGACCAGAAATTACTTCTTATTTTACTTAAAAATAAATCACACAAACACTTTGTTGTTGTTGTTAGGTTACGTCAAGTCTGGTCCAACTTGTAGTGACTCCCACAGGGTTTTCAATGGCTGATTGTTTCAGGATTGCCTCGGGAGTGGATTGCCAGGTCCTTCTCCCATTTTTTTGCAGCATTGGGGATCAAATCAGGGGCCTTAGAAAGCATAGAGTGGCACTCTACTTACTGAGCCAAACCCCAGCCCACACAAACACCTTAGGTATCTATTTTTGCATCTGTAAGATCCAATATTTTGGGCTGGGGGGTTGTGTAGGTTAGTGGTACAGCACTTGTCTAGCATGTGCAATGCCCTGGGTACAATCCCCAGCACTACAAGGGAGCAAGAAAAGATTCAGTATTTTAAAACGTTGTAAAATGAAGCAGATGAGTGATAAGAAATAGATTATACAGGCTTTCTACGGCTACAGTGGTGATAAACAGTTTTGAAAGACAAAGTTAACTACCACCCCCCTTTACTATCACAGCCATCAACTTGGTTTTCTTGTTTTAATTCAGCTTGTTTTTCTGCTGTGGATGTATATTTAATGCACCACCAAAAATCCCCAAACATTTTTTGAAGAGTGTCTTGCCCCAGGCCAAAGAAGGCTGGTAGCAGGACCTACAAGTGCTCATGAGTTTGCAATCAGGAAATGTGGGAGGGAGACATTTCCCTGCATTTTTAAATGGCTCTATTGTGCAGTTAGGAAACATTGTGTAATTGGGAGGACAAAAATAAATAAATAAACAAAAAGCCTGCCTACCTAAAATCTGACAGAAACTAGGTAGTTATGTTTTTAAAAACTAAATACAAAAAGAAAGTAAATCGACTAAAATCATCTAAACAAGATATGCAACTGTTTTTATCTCAGGTTAAGTCATTTTTCAAAGGAATATAGAAAATAAAGAGAGTTTTAAAAGGAGCAATTTTTTTATCATTTATAAGTTAAAAGGAGGAAGGAGGTAGGAAATGTTCCCAGCAAGATTATTTAAAATGTTTTTAATATACTGTTAAACAAAAACACATAATTCCATCTATAAAATAATTTAAAATTTATTGTGTTATAGAAAACATCGGTAGAACTAACAATGTTTGAGAAGGAAGGAAGAGAGGGAGGGAGGGAGGAAGGGAGGAAGGAAAGGAGAGAGGGAGGGAAGAAAGGAGGTAAGGAGGAAGAGAAAGAAAATATTAGCAATGGGTCCGGCACCATCATTAGCAAGCATTGATGGTCTATTAATTATAAATACTAGGGGCTGGGATTTAGCTCAGTTGGTAGGGTGCCACTCTGTGGTTTCTGAGGCCCTTGGTTCAATCCCCAGCACCACAAAAATGAGAGAAGTACATGGTAAACCACTCCCAAAGCAATCCCAAGAAAATCAGCCATTGAAAACTATATGAGGTTTGCTAGGAGTTGGATGTGACTTGAGGGCACATAACCACAACAACAATTATAAATGCTAATTCTAACACCCTCCTCCCAATCCTCCTGGCCCTCAATGTCACACCCTTACTTCAGAGATTAGCCATTTTTCAACTGTTAAAACTTCTTGGTCAGGAGTTCAAGACCAGAGGCAGCCTGTACAATGTAGCAAGATCCTGTCTCAAAGTAAAAAAATACTAAAATGGGACAGGAGGGTGACTCAGAGGTGGAGCACCTGCCTAGCATGAGTGAGGCCCTGGGTTCAACCCCCAGTACCTCAACAAAACAAAACAAAACAAAAGAACAACAAACTTCCTCTTAAAGAAAGACCTTTGGTTAGTTTTCCATTCCCTCTTCTAAGATAGGATTTTACCCTAAAAAGATGAAAGTCTACCTAATTCATCCAAAGAATTAACCAATTTTTATATAAATGAAGAAAACTTCTGTAATCTTTAAAAGAATGTAAAAAGAAAAAAATTGATATGATCCAGGAATAAAGTCAGAGGCTTTCCTTAGAATGGCTCATTGTTTGGTTATTAGGCTGTCTTGATGCTTTTTATGTACAAAATGACCTATATATCTATAAATCTACCCCACTGTAAAGACCTGGTTGTCTCTGAGTCACATTAGCCAAAAATCTAATGATGGAAAAGTGGAGAATCATGGAAAAAAGATCAGTGGGAAGGCCCAGGCAGGCTGGCTGCCCTTCTGAGGACTGGGAAGTAGAACTTGCAAAAATGTACTTCTCTGCTTGGCTTCTCACTTTCTTTAGTGCCCGCCAGAGAACTGACTCCTCCCAGGTGGACTTTTCTTGTTTCCAATCAAGCCAATGTAGCAGCTGCCTCTTTTTTATACAAATACCCCTTTCTTTGACCTTTTTCTGAGATGACAGCAAACAGCAAACTGAGGGACATGGCAGAACAAAGTCACCTCCTCCTAAACACTCTGAAAAAAGTAGCTAAGCTACGCTACAACCACGAGATGGGATATAAATTCCAAAAGGCTTTCCAAAACATAAGTGAAAGTGGAGGCTACAAAGCCTCATATCAAACATGTTTCAAATATATAGAGTACAAAGAAAATGAATTGGAAGAAGACGTTCACAAACAATAATGATTAGAGTGATTACTTTTCAATGGTAGGAATACAGGAGGAGGAAGGTATGTATGGGCATGCTTTAGTTTACAAAATCTTAATCATCAATATTGTAAGCTCTTAATCTGAAAGAATGTGTGCATATAAAGAAAAGCTGATGTTTTTTTTTTTTTTTTAATGTTGCTGTTATAATTTCTAAGAGAAAAGGTGGGAGACAGAGAGGGAAAACAACGTTCTATAACAGGACAATTTATTGAAATATTCATTTGTGGTATTCTTTTGACTGGAGGAGAATGAAAAGTATCTTTTCCTTCTAGTATTCCAAGAAGTCTTTGTGTTTCAGGTCTGGGGTTCAGGGCCGTGGAAGATCCTTAGTAGGTTTTGGTTTCAGGAATGGAAGGACAGGTTGGGAGGAGGCTCAAAGATAAGCCCTGGGTCCTTCCCTAAGGAGGAACCGGCTGATGAGAGATGCGGCTGTGGGAATGGAAGGCCTGTGAACTACCCAAGTTAGTGGATAGGGATCAGCTTGCCTGAGCCCTAAGTGGGGAGGGAGGGGACAAGGTGGCATCTGGTTGTATAGCTGTCTGTGTGAGTGAGACCTTTCCAAAGCAGGGCCCAAAGAGACAGAAAATGGCAGGCTCCAGGGTGGGCAAACATGTGGCTTGGGGACAGAGGCGAGAGAGGTTTGGATTAAAAACAGGAGCCATAATCACTTTGTAAGTGCCAGTTACAGATGCTCCTGACCACCACTAGCCTCCAAGGGCACCACATTCCAGTTTAGAACAGGCCACATAACTCCATGCATGCTTAGACTCTAAGCAACTCCAATGGGTAGGGAGCGATTCCTGGTATCCACATCAGTTGACCATACCATAAAAGGCTACATCTGGTAGCTACAGCTCTAACTTACTGAACAACTACTGAGAATACCCGTGAACTGTCTTTCCAGGAAATAGTTAATATATATCGCTTCATTTTAGCCAAAACATCCTCCCTCAAGAGTTGACTTAAAATATGAAAAGAGAAACAAAGCACAGAATGTTGACCACATGGTTTGTTACTGCAGAGAATTGTTTGCCCCCCTTTTAATTACAGTCCAGTGGCTGTTGGTGGGTAGCCCTAGAAGTGCTAATGGAAGCTGGGCCACGCCCATTCTAATAGTTATTAATGACATAAGGGCAGACATAGCCAGACTCTGGCAGGTTTGATGAACTCCACAAACTATGAAGCCAGATGGAAAAATGTCTCCTTTACTTAAAATGCAAAAATAAAAAACACCCACAAAAACTTTCCCTCTCAAAAAAATCCCAGAACACAACCACCACCCCTTAAAACAATCCAGGTTGCAGAGGTTACAATGTGGATGATTCTACGTCTCACTCAAAACCCAGTCGTCCCTCAGGGGGACTTTTGTTTTATTTTTAATTTATAAATTAACTCCCTGAGTTATATAAATGCACTCATAAATGAACACTCCATCCCTTTTGTGTATCCATGCAGTACAATTTTTATACCACTAAATCTAACCTGCTACTCTAAAATAATAAAGAACTCTACAGACATCAACTTTTCCCAGTTTTATTGTTAAATATATTCGTTCCTTTTGGAGCGTTAATTACTGATTTATATTTGGGTAGTGATTATCATATTGCATTGGAATATAAAGTGTCTCACATTCAATTTACAGAAAATGAATAAAGTCAAAGCTGCAATACAGAATCTAACTAGAATCACACTGGCATTTGCTAAGAAAGCACAGAGCTCCTAGTCATGGCACTAGTGATGTGGACTCAGTTGTCTGTTACTGCAGTGCTTGGAATTTCAGGAAGGTCACCTAGCTCTCCCTACACAGCATTTATGGCTATGGATCTCATCATGAAAATCATAAAGTAGGAATAACTTCTGGAGAGAATGGCAGGGTCTTGTGGCTTTAGAATTACTGGTTCACAATCCCCACCCCACCCAAATACCACAATATTCCTTAGCATGGACCCCATCCATTTCCCACCTGAACCCTTTCCAAAGGCTGCAGAAATGCCATTCTCCTGTGGTGAAGGAAAACATCTTGATCATGTTTAGAGTTCAGGCCCCAGAATGGATACACTGGCTTTCAGCATCTTACTTACATTAAGGCAGTTTAGCTGAAACATCTGAATAAGGTCTAAGGAACAATTCTGAATTCTCTAGGTGTGGCTGGTGATGACATCTCAACAAAGGACAGAAGCCTTTTCAGGAGTGTTCTTTTAAATCAAGAGATCTTACAAAGCCAGATAAGACATTTCATACTGAAGTCACTGGCCAACTGGCTTATGCTCTAATCTCATGTTTCAAATGTGATTTGCTATGAAGGGTAAGCTGCTGTGAAGGGCCTCTCTAGATGAGGACCAAGTAGATAAACAGGGTTCTATACCTCGAGTGAAATGTAATCTAGTTTAAAAGCCTATTCCCATTCCTCATTGTTCACATGCATCTCCAGAGGGATGGCATATGCAGATGCGGGTTCACAAGGCACCATTATTCCACAATAAACTGATACCTTCCTTTGAAACAAATTTATTTTGCTTATCAGAGAAAGTGGTTGCAAAGGTAAAGGTGACAACTGTAATGAGAAAATAAATACTGGCAGACTGTCTTCCCACAGCAGAGTCAAAGTTAATCAGTTTCTGGTGTTGCAAAAACTAGATCATTCCAACAAAACTCATAGGGTACCACACATCACTGCTTCAGCATTAACTAATGCAAACTGGCTCTCCATTACTTTAGAATTGCCTGCTTCACGGATGACTTTGATCAGCTGCTCTGTCTCTTGGTCAGAAAGCACAGAACATTTTCTAGAATATAAACCAGGTCCATGTTACACTGTACTACACTGAATAGGCTCAGCCTGACCCTGAATTTTAATTTACAAGGACTCCTTAAAAAGAAGAAGTATCTGTAACAACCTGGGAAAAAAAATAGCACAAAGAAATTAAGCCCCAAATAAAGTAATGCTTACAACTCTACAGTTAGCTGATAACTGAAATTCCACTTTGTTATTCTAATGTTGATAGTTGTCACCTTTTAAAAAGTGCTGTCAAATCAGCGAGAGTTTTTTTTTTTTTTTTCTTTTTTTCTTTTTTAAGGGTGAGTTGTTCACAGTAAGAACTAATTAGCTGCCAAGGATGAGATGGTTTTTCAAAGGAATACAATTTTACTCATCAGATACTGGTTTTCATTCACTTCCATACATTTAAGTAAGACTATTCACTCTTATGGGGCTGGGATATTAGTTCAGTTGGTGAGCAGCACTCTGCATTCTCTGAGGTCCCAATTTTGATTCCCAGCACCACAAAAATGGGAGGAGGACATGGCAATCCACTCCCAAGGCAATCCCGAAACAATTAGCCATTGAAAGCCCTATAAGGGTTGCTATGAGTCAGATAGGACTTGAGGGAACCTAACAACAACAACATTCACTTTTATGGGAGAAGGATGGAGTCCACTCCTGAAAACAATCATGAAACAGTCAGCCATTGAAAATTCTGTAAACTGGATCCTACTTGACAGTACCCAACAACAACAACATTCACTCTTAATCTGAAAGTCTTCTTAAGAATGGCTAGACTAGGGCAAATAAAAATTTATTATTCTAAGATAAAATAATTACTTTAATGCTGGATTGAAATGCATCTTGTATATACAGAAAAACACTTAATATTTTGTTGTCTCTACAATATTGGACATGAAATAAACAGCCATATATCTGAGCTACTATGTTGTTGTTGTTAGGTCCCGTTGAGTTGATATCCGACTCATAGCAACCCTCTGTCCAACAGGGGAAACACTATTGTCAGTGCTTCTCTGCTGTTCATAGGGTTTTCAATGGCAGATTGATTTTTGGGAGGGGGTTGCCAGGTCCTTCTCCCAAGCCTACAGCTTCTGGTGTTCCCAGGCATTCTCCCATCCAGGTACTAACCAGGCCTGACCCTGCTTAGGGATTTAGCTCAGTTGGTAGAGCTGTGCCACAGTCTCTGAGGTCCTGAGTTCAATTCCCAGCACCGCAAAAATGGTACAAGGGCCTGGCAATCCACTCCCAAGGCAATCCCGAAACAGTCAGCCATTGAAAACCCTATGAGGGTCGTTATGAGTCGGATACCGACTCAATGGCACCTAACAACAGCAATGAGCTACTATACGCTAATTGTAATTACTACATGTGCATGGTTGTTTATTTCTGGTTAAAATGTATAATACACATCATTTTCTTTTTTTGGAATTAAATTCTGTTGTTCTCAAAAAAATCCTTTTATCATTTATGTAAAGTTCTATGGTAAGTAACTATTCCCCACACTGACATATATTGCTGCACAAAAGTAAATTCCTGATCAAAACAGATCATATATATATATATATTATATATATATATATATATATATATTATATATATATGTATATATATGTATATATATGTATGTGTATATATATATATATATGTATATATATATATATATATATAGAGAGAGAGAGAGAGAGAGAGAGAGATAGGGTCTTGCTGTGTAGCCCAGAGTGGTCTTGAATTTACTTTGTAACCCAGGTGGGCCTTGAACTTGAGACTCTCCTGCCTCAGGCTCCCCAGTGTTGGTATTATGCACTTATGACACCACACACAGCTTGGACAGACAACACTTTGCCTCTTGCTAAGAGTAACAATGTTAAGTTGGAAGTAACCCAATTTATTTTGGTATTGGGTGTGGAATATCTTGCACTGCCTTAAATTAAAAATGGTGTCCCAAGCTGGTCTTACTCTAAAATGACTCTTTGTAGCTTCTCCTACCAGAGATCCTAAGCTCCTTGAAGGAAAGCACAAATATCTTATTCTTTGTGTAGCCCTAGTGCAATACCAGGCATAAAGGCACACTTAATTAAACTTTGGTAAATAAATGAATAACTTGAAAGAATAAACCAAAGTGAGAAAAAAGTTTTCTTGCTGAAAATGGGGATAGGAGAATTTACTCCTAATAAACCTTGACATTTTTTCAGCTATCCTTTCCTAAATTGGTGACAGTTACCATTTTAGTTTCTCCTCAAAAATCTTTGCGTCTTCACAGGAAGCAGTGACTGTGTCAGGCTATGCTGGGAACTATCCAAAGTCAGATTCTATCTCTGGCCTCCCAGGGCCCACTCAATGGATAATAGGTACAACAGGATTATTTACAGAACAATTTGGGTACCTGTACATATCCTAAAGCAATTGATAGGCCCAAAGGATTCAAGGAGCCACTGAGAATGAATTTTTGGAAATGGGACAGACTCTTTTTCACAAAGAAGCACACCTTTAAGGCAAGTGACAGAAGCAGGCTTCAGTGAGCAAGTGAATTTTCCATTGACTCATTTCCACATGTATCTTGTGTGGTAATGGACACCAGCGATCTAGTTCCCCACCTGGCAATACTGTGCAAATCCATTCTCTAAGGAAAGGAGCTGGACTGCAAACTGCCTGGTAGGCAGCAGGGCTGTCCTCTTGACCTGCAAAATGGGGAGGCAGACAGCATGGTCAACAGGCCCAACGGGCATGGTCACAGCTGAGACTGCAGGGACAGGGAAGTGTGTTGACTCCTGCTCAGCTAGCAGATCAGTACAGTCAAGAAGAATGGGGTTGTGCGAATAACATATACTTGACAAATCTGGGCAGGCACGTTTTTAGCATTTCACTCTGAATGCAAAAACCTTCTATTTTAAGTTAGATGAGGGGAAAACCTGGCAAATTATTTCTAAATACAAATTTATTTACTTTAGTGCAAATGGAGCATACCACTGTAAATGTCAAATAGTCACCATTCATTATGAAAATCGGACCCAGCCAAGCTTTCTCACTTATTCAAAGTTCAATGTATGACTGATCCGAGCCCTCAGTCCCCAGACAGAACTTAAAATATGTCCTTATTAAAACACCCAAGGGCAATAAATCAGATTAAAGAGGTGACAAGAGCCGACCCTCCTCTGCCATCAACTCTGGGAAATGCCCAGTGTCTTTTGCTGGAGCAGCCAGGAAGCTGACAGTCTCCTTATGCAGAGGATTCAGACCTGGGTAGTAATATGCAGATTGGTGGCTCCACCCATCAGGAACTTACATCAAAGCAAGTCTGTTGAATAAATGCATATGTTTTACCCTAGTGGGAGACCATCCACGGATGAAAGCTAACACTTTCCTTCACATGGGAGAAAATATCATCCCTGTTTGGAAGGATTCCACCCAAGTGACATCAGTTTTACTTTTTCTAGCACAGTTACTGAGTTAGGCAACATTCATACTTTGAAAAAAAGAAGTCAAATATTATCAGCAAGTTCTGAAACAATGGTTGAAGCTATGGGGGGGGGTTTCACTGTAAAAGCTGACTGGCATGAGATCAACACCCACGACCTTGGCCTCTTTAGCACAATGCTCTATTGAACTATAATACTAAATAAAAATATAGCTTTTGAGATATCCAAGTCTTTATAAAATGAGACATTGTTAAGAGAGTGACACAAACACCCAAGACAGGAAAGTGCTGGGGTGCAGAACATTTAAGAGACAGTAGGTGCTCAAAATATGCAGTGCTCATGCAGTGTTATGTTTCAGACTAAATTCTCTCGACCTGAAAAAATAGAATGGAGGGGCCACAATTCCATCTCTAACATGAAACAAGTATTGTTCCAAGTATCACCCCTGGGGCTGTGATTTGCCTCAGGACTGCTCTGGAATGATATTTTATAGAAATGAAAAGGTATTTATTTTCTGAGTTAGTGCCACTCAGATGATCTATTTTTGACACCAGTGCTATGGTTAACCCTTCAGAAACCAAAATGATGACTGTGTCATTTTACAACAGCTATCTAATAACCATCAGATGGACATCTCAGAACTCCTGGCAGAACCAACCTGTTTCAAGCCAAAGTTTAAAAAGAAAACAACTCTAAGCCATCAAGGGGCTATGGAATACGAGTATCATATGATGGTATTGCTAAATTAACTTTAGAGTTCATACATTGTATTGCCCAGGGAAATTGATAAATGAAGACCTATACGGATGAGAGACACTTATCCATATGTGGACAAAATATCTAAATAAATACATATTTAATTTGTAATTGAGTTTTTACAGTTCTCTAGATGTACCTATTGGGAGAAGGACCTGGCAACCCACTCCCCCCAAAAAATCAATCCGCCATTGAAAACCCTATGAACAGCAGAGAAGCACTGACAATAGTGTTTTGCCCATTATATGCAGGGTTGCTGTGAGTCGGATACCGACTCGACAGCACCTAACAACAACCACAACAAGATGTTCCTAAATATACATAACTTTTAACACTGAATTAAAGTTTGATAATTTTCAACTTTAAATATTCACATTTTTAATATAAATGGAAGTTCAGGTTTTCATTTAATTAAAATTTGAGGTATATAATTTAAGGAAGTTCAAAATGTATAAAAATAATAAATGAGCATTATTTTCAGAACAATTACAATCAACCTTTACAGATTTATTTACAACACACACTTTTCAAGTCCACAGATAGCCATTTCAATGATGTGGTTAATATCGAATTATAAACTCAATAGGAATGAACTTATATTTTCTTTCATTCTCGCCTTTTTCTCATATGAAGAAACATGCTTTCCTCCTAAAACTCCTGCCATTCTATCTACGTCATTTTCCCTCTACATGGACACAGAGATAGCACTGCCAATAGAAGTTTTTCTAAATAGGAAATACTTTTTGCTCTTAAGAAAAAAAGTGAAAACACAAACGTAAAACACAGCAATTAAAAAAAAAAACAACACTATCATCTTGTCATAGAATTTTGCAACTCCAAGTTCCTACTCAATTCCTATCATCTTTCCCCATTCTTATCTCATTTTCTTTAGAGAGGGACTATATGGGATGGTGGGGCTGAGATTTAGCTCAATTGGTAGAGCGCTGCTCTGCAGTCTCTGAGGTCCCGAGTTCAATTCCCAGCACCGCAAAATGGGAGAAGGACCTGGCAATCCACTCCCAAGGCAATCCCGAAACAGTCAGCCATTGAAAACCCTATAAGGGTCACTATGAGTCGGACTCCACTCCATGGCACCTAACAACAACAATATGGGATGGTGAGGACCTCAATGTACTTTTAACCCCAAGGAGAATGTGATCGCTACAATGAAACTTGAGCAGCCATCAGATCCTCCTATGATCAAGTTGTTTATATTCCAAACATTACTCCAAAGAAAATGCAGATGCCTATGGGAAAGGTAAGAAGATGGCTCTAAAGCCATCTTGATGTGGTTAATATTAAATGATAAACTCTAAACTAGAAAACACTACTGAAACCCCTTGGGCAAACTCTCCCTGCCTCTGTCTCCACTTTTCTTGGGAACACAGAGGGCTAGACAGATGAGATTCAGTGTTGGATCTCAGCAGCCCTTGATACTTTAGGCTCCTGGAAGAGAAATTTGTTGTTGTTAGGTCCCGTCTACTCAGGTCTGACTCATAGCTACCCTCACAGGGTTTTCAGTGGGTGATTGTTTTGGGATTGCTTCAGGAGTGGATTGCCACATCCTTCACAGAGTGTAGAGCAGCACTCTACCAACTGAGCTCAACCCCAACCCCAATTACTTTTAGCCCTCCTTATTAGTCTTTATGAGGATGATTCAGTCCCCAACCTGTAGCTCTTTCTTGTGTTCTATCCATACCCACATATCCAACATCTCCACTCCAGGGTCAGCAGAAGCTCCCACCCGATGAGTCCCAAAATCAAGTTACCACCTTCACCCAACCTGTCCTGCTTCCTATGTCCTTATTCAATTACTGGCACAGCTTAAAGCTGTAATAAGAGCCTAACCCTCCACTTTTGCTCCTCCTCACTTTACTCATCCAATTACTCACCTAGTCACTTCCTGAACATCTCCTTTCATTCTAATGGCCACCAACCTGGATGTGGCCTCATCACCACCTCTGCCCAGAGCCCGTGATGCTTGTTTTAACAGGGACCCTTCATTGCCCAACTCCAACCATCCTTGCTGCCAGGAATCCTTCAGTGTAATCTCACTACTGCCCAGCATACATCCTTCAGTGGTTCCTCTACCCACAGAGTAAATTCCAGGGCCTTAGTTATCACTCTAGTGGTATTTCTCCTCAACTCTCAACCCAAAGTCTCTTTGTACAGCTGTCTGTTCTCTTTGCCTCGAATATCCTTGCCCACCTTTCACTGACCTCTCTGACAGCCCACTTTTCAGTTATGAGTCCCTTTGCTGCTCCCAAAGCCCTCTCTAGTCCCCTGCCATGACATGGCTGAAAGGGGTAGGCATAGGTATACACATACACAATGCTGTTGCTCTTATGACTCTTTTGTGTCTTCTGGTTCCCATGCCACCATCACTTCATTCCTTATAAAACTGCAAGTTTTCAAGAAGGTAGGGACCGTCTGCCTCCTTCAAATGGCCTCCCAGCACAATCTCTAACACACAGAAGGTGCTCAGCTAAGATTACTGAATTAGTGGCAAATAAATGCAGAGGGTGCAAAGCAGAAGGCCCCCAGGTCTAAATTCCAGGCCTCAACTCCCAAGAGAAATCCCCCCTGATTATATCTTCTAAACTTAGGGGTGGTGCTAGCAACAGATCCAGGAAGTCAAGAAGTTTCAGTCTGAATTGCTTAGTCAAACAATTCTTTCTTCATTCAACTCTCCATTCACTGACAACCTACAAATTCATTTTTAGACTGAAAACCCTCACAACAAATAGGCTTATCATTCCTATGGAACGCACAGCTTCTACTTCTCATTTTTGCAAGAAAGGTTTTAATTGGGAATTATCAAAAGGAAACAAGAAGGAAGTTCCCTTACTTTTGAGATAGTTCCATGGTTGTGGGAACCACATCTAAGACCCCATCACTAAATGATGCTTCTTTCTGCAATTGTACCATTAGGTATCATTATCCCCCCATGACCCTTGTATGCCCTTAATTATTTGTACTCATCTCTGAGCGTATGCAGGGATATGTACACAGCCAGGGTTGACTTTGCTTCCACAGCACAGCTGGAACTCTGATATCAGAGAGCAAAGAACATTGTATGAGCTACTAGTCAAAACAGATATGGTTTACTTTGTTTTTGTAATAACTATATTTCAGTGAATTTTACACTATAAATAAATGTGCATGGCGGTCAAACCATGTACCTTAGTACAACATTAAAGTAAAAAACTGCTGTCTTCTATGCTAATTATCTGAATCTTATCATTAAAAATATAGATAATAAATATCCTGATACATCTTCTAGCAACAACTCTGGTAATTTACAATAATTACATAAACATGCCTTCCTGATGAAGGTACCTTTTAATAATATGTTAAAACATTAAAAAAGGTTATATTATAGTTAACATGATACATTTGGATTTCTATAAATAAAAGTAACTGGCTAATTCAAATGTGATTTCTTTTCAGAGAGAGTTTCATTTGCATTTTTATTTGGGATTAAAATGGAAGGTGAAGCCCAAGGAAGGAAAGAGTCCTTGCCATCCACATCTGTGTCAACCTAGAATCACTAAAAAATGATGGTTTGTTTTCTCCATCTCTTTTGAACAGAATTCTGTGGCCTTGAGGATTGCAGAGGGGAAAAATGTGCCTAAGGGGCTATGATTTACAATTGTTCTGTTTCACGTTGATTAGCATAAACAACCATGATAGAAAATTGTATGCAAGCCCCAGAAGAATTAATAAAAGATACTGATCCACACGAGGAAATACCGGAGGAAAAATTGCTTACATTCTATCCTTCAAGCTTCTTGTCTAATTTGGTAAAGGGCCTCTTAACCTGAAAATAATTTCATGTTTACAAAGTATTCTCCCCCCACCCCAAGTACTTAATGAATTGAGCCCAGGGCCTCCCACATACGTTGCAAGTGCTCTACCACTGGGCTGTACCATCACCCATTTTTAATTTTTTTTTTTTTTTATTTTGAGACAGGACCTCACTAAGTTACACAGGTTGCCTCTGGCCTAGAGCCTGCAATCTTACTGCCTCAGCCTCCTGAGTAACGAAGAGTAGAGGCCTGGGACTTTGTGTTAGGCTTACAAAGCATTCTTCTTTTTGCATATGGATTGTCTTTCACAAGTAGGTGGACAAATCAAATCATAGTACCTTGAACCCAGTCTATCACGGTAAGAGTTTGCATCCAGAATGACCCAGAGGCATTGGTTACAAAGCCAAAAATAACGCTCCTCTCTACTACAAACTATTGAAAATGCTGTGTGAACAGGCAAGTGGTAATATTTAGAAAAATTAATACTATATCTCTTTCAATACCCCAATTTTTTTCCTCTCCAAAATGCAAAGTTGAAGGTGGTCAGTGGGTAACAAATCCTCAAAGAGGATTAACTATGCTTATCCCTACCCTCTTATTCAGAATATACTTATAAATTCCAGGAAAGGAAACTACTTTAAAGTTAACAGATACACCAAGCATTGTGGTGCAATTTTTCTTACTTCAAAGATTTCTTCTCCAGTCGGGCAATATAATTCATGCCTGGTAAGGAGGTAGGTACAGTATAGGATCTTTATACATTCACAGCCACACCTGAATAGATACAAGCCTGCGGTCATGACAAAGGGATAGGGAGATGCTGAGGGATAGAGGATGCTTTCAAATAAGTAAAGGACACAAGTTGTTGTTGTTGCTGTTAGGGGCCTTGGAGTCATGTCCGACTCATAGTGACCCTCATAGGGTTTTCAATGGCTGATTGTTTCTCGAGATTGCCTTCAGGAGTGGATTGCTACACCCTTCTTCCATTTTTGTGGTGCTGAGAATCAAACCTGGGACCTTGGAGATAGCAGAGCGGTGCTTTACCAATTGAGCTAAATCCCAGCCCCAGGACCCAAGTTACTATGCATAAGTTAGGGGACAGTCACATTCCCACAAGCCTTGGACTCAGGGTTCCTCCAAAGGCAAATGATTAGGGTCAACATGCCTCTACCACTCTCATGCTGCTTGTATTTGTTTTAATATACTCCTGAGCTCTTAGCTACATACTAAGTAAAATAAGTGATGACAACTCCACACAATTCTGACTACTTACTTGCCAGCCAGATGAATCAAAGATTACTTTGTTGGGACACTATTTATTCCCTTAATTATGGCAGCTCCAAGGGTCAGCATCATGACAAGCTCCAGAGGGTGTCTACATCAGCCTTTCTCTCACTGCTGTAGCGCCTAAACTGCTGGAATTACCAGAGAGCTTCTGATTCAGCTACTTCTAACTTGGGAGTCCATGGACTTTTAAGGACTATATAAGTAGAGTTCACTCGGTCCATACTTGGATTGGTTAAAAGATGAAACAAAAGAACCTTTACTTTTACTAACCATAAGCTGAAATATAATACTTCTTTTGCATATAAATATATATTCACATTATTTACAAAAATTATGATATTGTGTCCAACAGAAATTACCTATATCTTCATATATTACAATTGCCAAAGGTACATTAAAAAATCATTTATGACTGGGTGTGGTGGTTCACACCCATGATCCCAGCAATGCAGGAGGCAGAGGCAAAAGGACTGCAGTTTCGAGGTCAGAGACAGCCTGTGTAACTTAGGGAGACCCTATCTCAAGATAAAAAAGTAAAAATGGGGTTGAGGCTGCAGCTCAGTGGCAGAGCACCTGCAAAGTATGTGCAAAACCCTGAGTTCAACCTCCAAGTACCATAAAAAAATTAAAAAAATACTATACCCATTATTACTTTCAAAGTTACAGTAGTTATTGGATTTGCCTCTAGATCTTGACATTTGATATAATAAAGAGCTATATATATGTCACAATTATTTTAATATGTTCATGAGTATTTCAATATGTTTGGTTTCTCTTACAATAGTATCGATGTTATTTTATACATTTAAAAATATAATTCCTAAAAGACATTCATAGGCTTTACCGTACTGTGAATGAAATCCATGATTTAAAAAAAAAAAAAAATCAAGTAAGCTCTATAGGGCCCAGAAAGACTTGACAATTTCATATGATTAGCCAGTGGCAGACATATGACCAGAAACAAGATCCCCTAAGTCACAGTTCAGGGGTCTTTTAATTACACTGTATTGTTTCAGCTAATCCTAGTTTTTAACACATCCCGCCCCCCCCCCCCCCCCCCCCCCCCCCCCCGCCACACAGAGGATCCTCCAAAGAAAGAGCATGCAAGGGAAGTATGTTCTAGCCACTGTATGATGTAATTGGCTCTCAAAACCAGCGCCTCTTCTCTTCTTAGTCTCTCTCATTATCATGGGTATATGTGGAATCAGAGTATCTTCTTTCAAGGTATCCCCATCAAGTTTAGACACTGATATAATAAATATGTCTCAGAATTTAAACATCTAAGAAATAGAAAACAGATTCACATATTTCCCAGCAGAGAGAATTGCCTTCACCCATCCCAAATAATATTTAACATTATTCAGGATGAAGATTCTACATTCCTTTCTACAAAACACACTCAAAAGTCTTTTCCCCTGGGCACAGAGAGGTAAGACAAAATATATGTTTAAAAATAAAAAGTTTGAACCACTTTACATCCATCAGGATGTTGTTGTTGTTAGGTGCCATTGAGTCCTGTCCAACTCACAGTGACGCACATAGAGTTTTCAATGGCTGACTGTTCCAAAACAATTGTCTTGAGAGTGGATTGCCACATCCTTCTCCCATTTTTGTGGTGCTGGGAATTGAACTTGGGACCTCAGAGACTGCAGAGCAGTGCTCTACCAACTAAGCTAAATCCCAGCCCCTTCCATCAGGATGTTGTTGTTGTTGTTGTTGTTGTTATTAGGTGCCGTCGAGTCGGTATCCGACTCACAGCAACCCTCATAGGGTTTTCAATGGCTGACTGTTTCGGGATTGTCTTGGGAGTGGATTGCCAGGCCCTTCTCCCATTTTTGCGGTGCTGGGAATTGAACTCGGGACCTCAGAGACTGCAGCACTCTACCAACTGAGCTAAATCCCAGCCCTTCCATCAGGATAGCTACTATTAAAAAACAAACAAAAGCAAACAAAGGATGTGTTGGAGAGTATGTGGAGACTTGGAACCCCTTGTATACTGTTGGTAGAAATATAAAATGGTTCAGTTACTATAGAAAAGAGTACTCTGGTTCTTCAAAAGTTATAAATAAACCTACCATATGACCCAGCAACTCCTCCTGTAGATATATACCCCAAAGAACTGAAAGCAGAATCTTGAAGAGCTATTTGCACAACTATGTTCATAGAAGCACTGTTCTTAGCATCATTTGCCATAGCCAAAAAATAGCACAAGCTCAACTGTCCATGTGGTATGTCTATACAACGGAATATCAGCTTTTAAAAGGAAGAGGATTCTGATAGATGCCATAATAGATGAAAAAGGCAAGTCACAAAAAAGACAAATGTTGTATGGTTCCACTTATACGAGGTACCCAGAAGACCCAAATTCATAGATACAGGAAGTAGAATGTGGTTGCCAAGGGCTGGAGGGAGGGAACAGGGAGATGATCTTTAACAGGTACAGAGTTTCAGTTCTGCAGGATGAAAAGATTTCTAGAGATTGGGTACACAGCAATGTGAAAGTACTTATCACTAAGATGTATTAATGATGATATTGCTAGGTGCCATCGAATCGGGTCTGACTGATAGTGACCCTCAGAGTTTCCAATGACTAATTGCTTCAGGATGGGAGAAGGACGTAGCAACCCACTCCCAAGGCAATCCCAAACAATCTGCCATTGAAAACCCTATGAGGGTTGCTATGAGTTGGGCATGACTCGACGGCACCTAACAACAACAACAACAACAATTGCTTCAGGATTGCTTCAGGAGTGGCTTGCCACATCGTTCTACCATTTTTGTGGTGCTGGGGATCAAACCTGATTCCTCAGAAAGTGCAGAATGGCACTCAACTGTGCTAAATTCCAGCCCAAGATGAATTAGTAAGCAGATAAAAATAAAAAAGGATGATTACAGAATATGAATAAGTTAAGGAGGCATGTTCATTATACATTTGCCAAAAAGTCTTTCAAACACCCAAAATGTCACAAGTCATAATTATCCTGCTTCCACTCATAAGTTTGTAAATAAATCAGAAAAATCTTAAATGAGTTAAAATAAAGTTAGGAAGATCCACTCTTCATCTGCCAACATCTTTAGTCTACTCTAACCCATATGAAGGAGATGCACTTGGCTGTGTCTGAATAACAGGACCTAGGATCCCAGGAAAGTCTTTCTCACTTAATTCTACACAAGTCACCTGGATCTCTAAAACCCTGAAGGACAGGGACCCAGAAACACTGATTTCTTGTCTCAATCCTTTTTAGTTGATGGCTTAGAATGACCAAAGTGTGGTCATGTGCTACCATGTAATTACTGACTTCAAGGATTCTCCTAAAAAATGTCTAACTAGGTCAAGGTCCACAGACTCTGGTTTGCTAAAAAGAAATATATTATATGAAAGCTAGATCTAACATGTAGAAGGTTTTTCTTACTCCTTTATGTGGTGTCCTCTCTCTCTCTCTCTTTCTCTCTCTCTCTCTCTCTCTCTCTCTCTCAACTTAAATCTGAATTGAAGCTGGAAAAGAATATATATATAAAAGAATATATAACTTATAATAATGAATCAATTCTTTAGACTATCTATTGAAACTTCCTATTCACCACAATCTACAATCTCCATTGGATATTCTTAATATAACTTTGTTCTTATTCTAGTAGCATGAACTTTACATGTCATCTTACAAGGCGTCATTTGGGTGGCTCTGTGTTTCTCAATAACATACTTGTGCCAAAAAGTAGATATGGCTATTTATCATTGATAATTTATGAGCCTGTCAAATACTAAGAGATGAGGGAGAGGAAATTTCAAACAGAGAAAAAAAAAAAGCTACTGTTTCCCAAGGTCACAGCACAGAGGCTCAATCTTATTTCACACACATAAATCAGATCAATTGAAGATGGAAGTGCATTATACATTAGACAAACAGTTTCAAACCTTGATAAAACCAGATCTTGGAATGTGCATTAACAGAAATTTGCATTTAGTAATGTTTTATATTTGAGAATTATATGTGTTGAGGTGGAAAAGCAAATAAGAAATAACCAGTTGTTTTCTTGAAATATTGATGGTAGTTTAGTAAAAGTTCAAAGTAATGAAATCCAGGAGCTATCTGCCCCTAAGACATTGCGTCTATCCAATACCTTTACTCTGCTGCCCATCTTCCTTTATTTCCCAAGATCCACATGAGGAATTTCAAAATTTTTTTAGAAGGATTTCATCCTAAAGTGTATGCAATGTTCATTCCAGACTTGATTTGGCGACGACAAACCCTACTGTCACTTTTTTGCTAGAGAAAATATGGTACACCAGACTGCCAATCTAGCAATGATATACCATGCAATATGAGAATCACAAACTTGGAAGGCACCTCAACTAGACATAAAAGCTACTTGGCATCATGTATTAAGATTCATAAACATGTTCACGTCACTTTGGCCTAGAAATCTCTATTCTGGGAATTTATCCTAAGGAAATAGTCCAAAAGACAGAAAAAGCTATATCCATGAGTATGTTCGCTGTGGAGTGCTTTCAGTCAATAAACCTTTATTAAGTGTCTATTATGTGCCAGGTACTATGCTGGCATAAAGTCTGTGCCTCAAGACACTCATGATCTGCTGGAAATTCAGATAAGCATACAGAGAATTATAACATATTGGGATAAATGTTAGCAGAGGACAGACTGCACAGAAGCAATAGAAATGCTATCATATGCTGGAAGTGGAGCAGCAATAAAGGGTTGGGAGGACTTCGGATTTGGGGTAATAATCTTTAAATTCCTTTACAACGTTTTAAAGGCAAGAGTTAATGTTAAAATACTCAACAAATCATTTTATGTTTCTGAAAACTTAATCCCTCAATATACTTTTTAAATTGAAAAAAAAAAAAACCAAGTAAGGATAATTGCCCTTAGCAGCTCACACAAGTACCTCAATTTTCTCCCCACTGTGTGTGGGAGGGTAACGATCAGTCACAAAGCCTCACTCAGCACATTCTGCCACAGTCTTTTCCCAGTTTCCAACTAGATACCAGTGTCCCTCATCAAAGTGCTAAGGAACTTTGAGTTCACTTCACTTAAAAACCACAACAAAATAAACACATGAAAAAATCTTGCTCCTTTAAGAACTCTTCCTGTCAAATGATCCAGAGTTGCCTCAGGAACTCCTCCTCTAATATTTCAGAAAGTTCTTTGCTAAATATATTTGTGGGAGAAGGCCCTGGCAATCCACTCCCAAGGAAATCCCGAAGCACTCAGCCATTGAAAACCCTATGAGGGTTGCTATGAGTTGGATACCAACTCGACGGCACCTAACAACAACAACAAATATATTTGTAATTTGTAATCCAACAACAATAACAATGATTCTTTAGACTATTTACAAATGAGAAAATTCCAGCTTTGGGGATTGTATTCAGAAGCTTCTGAAGAAGTATAGATGGGCCACACACAGTGATATATAGAAAGAAATAATCTCAATGAAATCAAGACGTTGCAATCTACATAGCATGCCTGTATTTACATTTGGATAAGAGAAAATTTTATCCTGTAGCATGCATGGCATCCAGCTCAAATCAGGACATGCTACATGTCAGGGTGGAGGAGCTATGGAGATAAGTCTTCCAACATGTTCTGTCCTGAATCATGGCTCAACACTTTGGCTGTACTCCAGAAGTGGGGCTGTGCTCTAGAAGGATCACTAGAAAAAGACATTTGAATTTACTTTTTAGAGTGTCTAAAGAGAAAAGTACCTAAAAAGAATAATAGGGCTTACAATAATCAATGGCAAAGTTAGTGTTTATTAAATGTCTATATTGGGGAGGTGCAAATTTTCCCTATAAAGGGCTAGATTGTAAAATTTTGGCTTTGCAGACCAGAGCCTCAGTCTCAACCACTGCATTCTGCCCTTGTAGGATAAGCAGCCACTGACAATCCCTAGGAGAGTCGCTGAGGCTGCATTCTTAGAATGCTCAACAAAAAAAACAGAGAGGACCTGGGGTTTGCCCACCCATACCCTAGGGGCTTCACAATCATTTTTGTCTAAGGCATGAAAAAGGTTTGAGGTTATTTTTCCTACTTAAAGATAAAGAAACCAAATATTGGAGGTGAGGTGACCTGCCAAGGACACAATAGACAGGCTATTGCAGAATCCAGCTCCAACAAAAGGCTCTCCAAATCCAAAGTCAGAAGTCTTCCTACCCTGTAAGATGGGCCTCTTAGGTTGAATACAGATAAAGACAGGTCAACTTGAGTAAAGGAAACCATGCCATGTCTAAATCCTTCTCAGTTAACATTAACTGATCTAAGCTCACCTGTCATAAAATAGGAGGACATGAAAGTGCTGATAAACAGGGTGACAGGTGGGACACTCTTCCCAAGAGATAGTTCTGGAATTTTCAGCACTAAACTTTTTTGTACCATAGGGAGAGGAATCAAATGCTGTGTCATAATGTTACCGATTATGGATAAGCTAAAATGTGGTCACCTTCCTGGAATTTCAACACTCTCTGAGGATTGTGTAAAATAACCCTATTGGTATTCATGTATTCAGTAATGCATTTGTTCCATGCCTAGACAGTGAACCACATAAGGTATTTTTAAAAAGGATGTGGTACTTGTTCTTCAGAACCTTGTAGTAGAATGGAGGCAAAGCAGAGACATTCTGAGCAAATAGTTACTGCTCTATACTGCCATGAAAATTCAGAGAAACTGTAAAGGTGACATGCACAGTTTAATGCCTGAAACACAAGGGAGAACAGGTAATAAATATGAGTGCCCTTCAAGATAAGCCTTAATCTAAGTTCTTGCTCTTTTTCCTTTTGAGAGATTGAAGATGCTATTTTCTCCATGGTTGGAATCTGAAGACAAGGTTCTAATCTATGTCTGTTGCTCACCAGCTTGAAATTTTAGTAGCTAAATATTAATTTTCTCATTATAAAATGCACAGGGTCAAGAAGATGCTTCTGATAGTTCCATTTTAAACATATTATTCAGTATGTTCGACTTTCAAAATAATATGCTGATGAACTAAATTGTCTATATATTTTAATGCATGACATGGGATTAATAGGAAAAAAAATCCATGATTGTAACTAATTCCCTTTAAAAAAATAAAGCTTTCAGAAAGTATCACTTATACAGTTGCCCAATTTATTTCTGAAAATTAAATGATGATTTTTCCCAAAGGACAGAGGGGAAAGGAAGATGTGTGGCAGATGGATTCATTGTTCCCCTATGGAGAAAAAACATTTCTGCACCTTGCAAAAATATATTAATTGGCTTGCCATCTGGCAAGCAGGCTCACATACATAAGGGATAAAGTTTAGATCTTGAGGTTTAACATTTAAGCCTGTGGGGAGATGGTAACTGGAATCTGAGCTCGCATTAGTATTTTTAAAGGGAACATTTCAAGGGAGATCTAAACACAGGTAGAGAAAAACAGGACCTAAAATGCGAGACCTGCCAGAATGAGACCACTAGTGCATATATCCACTCCAGCTGCACACCAGGGGGGGTGGCTATGGGCAGCAGGACTGGGCACTTGCACATCACCCTTCAGAGCACAGTTGTGACTGCTGCCCCAGGACTTTACTGTTGTGCTTCGCATTTGTTCTTACATAGTATAGATATCTACCAAAATTTCTAGAAACCTTGCCTTTGTAAAGCTGGGTATTTAAGAGAATCTCATTAAGGATAAAAAGTAGATCATAAACCAGGAGGTACAATAAAATGAATCTTGTAGTACATGTATACATGTATGCAAACGTACATGGTAGGGGAGGACTGCCAAATTCTTGTTGTTGTTGTTGTTGTTGTTGTGTGCCGTCGAGTCGGTATCCGACTCATAGCGACCCTCCCAGGGTTTTCAATGGCTGTTTCGGGATTGCCTTGGGAGTGGATTGCCAGGTCCTTCTCCCATTTTTTCGGTGCTGGGAATTGAACTCAGGACCTCAGAGACTGCAGCGCAGCGCTCTACCAACTGAGCTAAATCCCAGCCCCGCCTTCATAATAGTGGTTATATCTCAATACTCAATTTGGGGATAATTCTTTTCTTTATGGTTGTTTATGTTTTCCCCATTTTTTTATCTTGGGCATGTATTAGTTTAAATTTTATTTTAAAGGCTATTTCTACAGCCTTTCTACTGGAATCTAAATGTAATAAAATAGTGGGGTCAGACACAAGAGTGAACCTGTAATTCCAGCGACTTGAGAGGCAGAGGCAGGAGGATCATGAATTCAAGACCATCAGCCTGCTTAACTTAGCAAGATCCTGCCTTAAGACAAAAAGCTAAAAAGGGGGGCTGAGAGTGCAAGGCCCTGGGTTCCTCCCCCAAGTACAGCAAAAATAAACAAACAAACTTGATTATTTTAAGTACTTTTAATTTACCTTTTTAAAATGTATATCGTTTGGTCTTTTCTTCATAGAAAAACCCAAATATTCTCCATATTTACTTTCCAATAACCATAACCTCCATCTTAAACCATATGTCTGATGCATTCATACTACAAGAAAAGTAAAATCTTCTTCTTGGTTCTTTTTTGCTTCCCCAATAAACACCACCAAACTATTTTTTAACCATTTCCCATAGGTCAAATTGGTTTATCTAGTTTCTAGCAACTTCTTCACCTATGCAACATCATAGGGGCTAACATGTTACCAACGAACCATGCGATTTGTTAGTTTATACTTATCTTTCAAATATCTCATTCTATTGCATTTTCCTGCTATTTCACTTAACATTAACAATGACATAATCAAATTGTGTGCTATTTCCTCACAAAAGTGATGCTTAAAAAGTATGACATAATGTACCTTGATACCCTGGATGAGATCATAAAGCAGGAAAAACAGACAGTAGGGAAAAACTGAACTTTTAATGTATGTGGCACTTTATTGAAAAAAATGAGAGGTGAGCAAAACTTCTTATTCTAATACTATATTAATATTATCAACTATTAAGTATGTAAACCTTTTTGAGGTAATAGACATATCCCATATCTTCCTCATATGGTTAGCTATACAACTGTATTTGTTAAAAATTCAGTGAGGTGCACACGTAAAAAGCACTTATTGTTGTGCAGTCATATCCAACTCATAGAGACTCTCATAGGGTTTCAGTGGCTGATTGTTTAGGAATTACTTCAGGAATGGACTGCCACATCCTTCTCCCCAAAAAAGCACTTTATTCTATGTAAATTGTAATAAACCTGACTTCCAAACAAAACATGCTTTGCTGTCTAAACTTCCTTTTTCTATAGTAAGTAAATACAAGTGGTTAGTCCTATATTGGTAGTAATTTGAAGACGTTTGGGGCCTAGATTGCTGTTAGGGGCCATCAAGTCAGGTCCAACTCATAGCAACCCTAAGTACAGCAAAATGAATGAACTACCCAACACTGTGCCATGCATACAATTTTTTTATGTTTGAGCCCATTGTTGCAGCCACTGTGTTTCTTCTGAGTCATGCTAAATCAGCAAAAGGAAGTCCCAGGGGCTTTACTCTATTCCTAGCATTAAGATGACTCTTTATGCTGGAGTTTAGCTCAGTTGGTAGAGTGCTGCTCTGCATACTTTGAGGACCTGGGTTTGATCTCTAGCACCACAAAAATGAGAGAAGGATCTACCAGCCCACTCTGGGTCACTAAGAGTCAGACCTAACTCTATGGCACCAACACAACAACTTCTCACAGTGCTTAAATTATCTTTTCAATATTTACAAATTTAAGATAGGTGCAATTTATTTGAGTACAGGGTATGAGGTGGGGACTTAATTTGTTTTTTGTTCACAAAGAGTTAGGTAACTATTTTTGTAATATGGACTGAGAATACTTTATCCAATAGGCTTTGGGTCAGAAATATTTCAGATTTTTCTAGTTTTTGGAATGTGGGTATAGCCTTTATCAGTGGCATGTCCCTAATTTGAAATTCCTAGATGCCAAATGTCCACAAATCTAAAAATTTTTAGGCAACTCTTCCCTAGTCATTTCTTGGCTGCGGGGTCCTTCTCCTTAGTCTTAGTCTGGAAGCTCAGCTGAAACCTGTCCACCATGGGTAGCCCTGCTGGTATCTGAGATACTGGTGGCATAGCTTCAGCATCACAGCAACACTCCAGTCCGCAGAGCAGTACAAGCTGACAGACACTAGATTAGCAGTCATGAAAAACACCTTCTTTAACAATTAAAAAAGTACCTGAAGGGAATACTTCCTTTCCTTCAGTCCATAGAAAGAGGCAGCCACTCCTCAAAACCAGCTCACACATTATAACACCAGAAGCTGAGAGAGAGCCAGTGAAAGGGTTTTTGTAGTTTAGGGAATTCTGGACACAGTATTTGTATCCTCTGTATCTTGCAGACTATTTATAGTTTATTCTTATACAGTTGTTTTATGCATTTCAGAGTAGTTACTTCTGATCTCTAAAACAACAATTTCCCCCAAGGAAAAGACGTATTTAAGCGAGTGCCATCAAGCCCTCTCCTTAAAAAACAGTTAGCTTAGCATACTCTAGAGGAATTATGTTTTCTTTTAAAAAAAGGAAAAAGAAGTCTCTAAGTAATTCATTTCTAAAATCTCCCAGCAGACCGTTTTTGGCATTCTCATTGTACTGCCAGATAAGATGCAAGAACTTTTGTCCCTTCTATGAAGTGAACCATATGCGCTATCATAATATACTGGATGTGTACATGGATACTGAGCTGTGTACATAACATACACCCTCAGGTGAATGCACATGATTTTATAATACATAGAGGGAAAACTCAGAAAAATAAGCCTGGGTGCAGTGGGGTGCTACTCATTCAAAAGGCCTGTAAAATCGCAGCTGTTCAGAGCAACATCCTAAGTAAAGCTTCATTTTAAAGGTACAAGCCCACTCAAAGACCATTATCAACTGTGTTGCTTTAAGATGAGGAAATTACAAGAGAATACATATACAATCTCCATTAACGGGAAAGAGAAGCAGCAGGTGGCAATTTTAAAACAAAGTGAAACCTACTTCTATTTTTCACTCTCTTCCCTCAGATAGCAGGTGGCATTTCTATAGCAGAGATCAAAATTATCAGAGTTCTATATTCCAGCAAATATCTTTCAGATTTGCCAAAAGGCTGTTCTAGAAAATTAACATACTATAATCTTACTTTAAACATACTATTTTTAATAATTAGAATATTGTTATAGCCCCACTTCCTTAGGAAACAGGATAGTAAAGTTTTCATCGGCTTGCCACTGGCTAGATTTGGAGATGGTAACGTAATTCTTTACATCTCCATTTCATTATCTATACTATAAATATAATAATGTTACCTTTGCAGAGTTATTATCAGAGTTCAGAAAGACAATGTGTATCAAATTTGCTCAATAGATACACTCCCTGTCCCTCCTCTTTAGCTGAAATAGGTAGATCTTCTGCTGGTTATTATGTGTTACTATAATTACCATTTTGTCTTCATTACTTTCTAGCCCCACTGGATGGAGCTACTTAAAGGATCATGTCATATATTATCTTTGCCTCCTATGTGGTAATCACAGCCCTTGTCATGTCAAAGGAACTCAGTGAATATGTGGCACATAACTGAAAAAATGAGGCTATGAGACAAATCCCCAGACCTTGTCCACTGAAGTCAAACTTACTCAAACTAGGTTATTAGGTTATCAGGTTTCATATGTGATGCAGCCTCAATGGCAAGCTCCCAGAGTAATAAAGGGGTCACACAGAGATGCATGACTCATGAAACAGCCCCTCTAAATACTTTTATGTATAATTAACTTCCCATGTTTCTGAGGTTACTCTTCCAGCTCTTATTTTCCCTGACTTTTGGCCCAGTTTATAATTACTTGACTTCTCATGCTTCTAAGGCAGTCAAAGGAAAGGCAGGGACAGAGAAGCTACACAGCTGTCAGGTCCAGGGGCTCCTTTCCCTCCCCAACCCAATCTCTAAATCACCTTAAGCAACTAAGTCTATGACTAGAAGACAAAAACAGAACAAAGCAAAGCAAAAGCAAAAACAAAATCACTTTTGTCTAATAGGCTTTAACATAGCATTTAAGATATATACACACCTGGGACTTCCCAACAAAGTCCATAAATGCTGGGCCATGAATACCCTCCAACCATGTTAGTTTCTCTATGAAATAGATTTGAAATCAAACCTGTTAAGTAGGTGAAGGAACAGCTACAAGCCACTGCCTGCTGGACACACCTATAAGACTGGAAGGTTTAAAAAGCAAAGGTTGTTTCTTCAGCTCCGGGTTGGGCATGTCACTTACATGGGAACTAAAGAACTGGCTTAAAACCCAACTACAATCTTTCTGGAACAATAGGTCATGACGAGCTTCCTTAATGCCAAAGTAAGTGTTTAGAGGTGATTTCTGCTAACTGAAAGAAATTGTAAAGGTCATATATATTTACTTTGGCTTGAATACAACACTTCTGAATGTGTCTGTCAGTGCCAAGAGTCAGAAGCCTTTTCCCTCATGGTTTCCAACCTGGGGCCCATTCCACGGAATGTATGCATATCCCTGGAATGGTACCAGAAAGTGATGTCATGCAATTAAGTAACCAGCTCAATATCTGTATCTTTTAACCCCTAGATCACCCTAAGTCAGCTATGAGAGGCTACACTAATTTTAAGGTTAGATCTCAAAAGATATGAAAAATCTGAAGTGCTCTTATCTAAAGAGCTTTCTGTAAACATTATCCAACGATAAAGAATTTTCACAATGTCAAAGAAACATGAAGTCTCCCTCCCAGGAGGGTATGTTGTCAATGACTTTTCTAATAAATGGCATCAAAACCAACAAGATCTAAGAAATGGACCAAAGGGAGCAGATCTCTAATCTTGAGCCTGGATCCCTATGTTAAGACAACCCCTATTGATTTCTCAGCTTAAAAATCTTCGATTTCAAGCCAGGTGCAGTGGCACACGCCTGTAATTCCAGCGGCTTGGGAGGCAAAGCCGGAGACAGGAGGATCACAAGTTGGAGACCAGATGCGGTCTGCGTAACTTAGTGAGACCCTGTCTCAAAAAGTAAAAAAATGGGCTGGGGGGTGCAGCTCAGTGGTCCAGCCCTTGCAGAGCATACAAGCATGAGGCCCTGGGTTCAAACCCCAGTACCAAAAAAAAAAAAAAAAAAAAAAAATCTTTGATTTCTAAAGCTAACTTACCTGAACTTGACAGTAAAGAAGGCATCTAATCAGAAAGAATGTTATCCAGTAAAAATATGGCAACTTTTTTCTATTAACTCCATTGTTCAAACATGTAACCCAAGGCATCAAATCCTAAAGCATACAGGAGATTATGATTCATAAGCATATTTCACAGAATCTATAATAAGAACTATTACCCAGGGCACCCTTAACATTTCATCTGTCCTTCCACTGGCCACTATGGTTATTTGAGATCAAAGATGAGGAATCCTTCTGCTCAGGGACCTACTATGTAGGGAAAATGCAAATTTGTAATCATTCAATTTGCCAGGGCAGATGATGTGTGGTTGTTTTGCCACCTGCCTGCCCTCTGGAGTGGTTGAGCAACCAGTTTTGGGGTGAGCAAATCATCTGTGTTTATCTAGATGGGTACTAGTACATAGATTACCAAGTGGATAACACTAATCCACATATGGAAAAGTAAAGTCTATCCAACAGAGCTTCAATACCTCCAGTGCTTTGTGTCTGATCTAGATAATCTGTATTTGGAAAACTCTATGATTTTTATATCAAAAGTCTTGAGATTAGACAAGCGAAAGTAATAGATTTACAGGAATTCTATCTCAAGTTCCAAGATCAACAAGCCAGCCAACTCAGACTAAAGAAATAACATTACATAATAGCCACTTAATGGCTATTGTTTTATAGTAACAAAGGATATTAATTTGCCACATTTCCTAGAGTGCTTTATTCAGCAGGTAGTTTTTCCCATGACAAACATTGGTTTTTCCCCCTTAACTCCTCCACACATCTGTAAAGTGAAACATTTAATAATTATAACTTCTAAATTAAAGCTATCCAGCATACTGCATTTTAAAACACCAGAATGTTGAAGGTGAAAGGGGCATAACTGATTTTTATGTCAACTACAGGTTCAGTCATTTCCTTCAGATTCAATAGCCAAGAAACCTAGCAGTGGCTAGGTGAAAGTCTAACAGCGAATGTTAAGGAAGACACACAGGCAAATCTGAGACATAAGCATTCACTCTAACCAGTTAGAAAAAAAAGTATAGTAGAGGTATTTTCTACAAATATGCATACAGCAAAATGGGCCCGTTACATTTACAATGTTCTCCTTTTTCTAATCTGGTGACCCTAGATGATCTCAGCAAGTTTCACAAATGTGATCTGTCAGCTCCTTTTTCCATCCTCCCAAGTGGAATGTAATGAATTACTCCAAAAGATATCTGCAACTTGAACTTTCATGTCAGGTTAGAAACTTTCCAGCACATGAATTGCTGGTTCTTAACTCTGAAGAGATAAAAGTTTATTCAGGAACTTCATAATACAAATGGTGGTGGGCCTAGCCCGTATCAGGATCTGCATTGTGCCTGTACTTTCACAATTACAGTTGGTAAGAGACCCCCACCCTCTAACAAAATCAGTCACTGGTAAATGGAAAACCTCAAAGACAGCAGAATGTGGAAATCCCCAGAGTTCTATAACAAAGAAAGCAATCAGGTGCTGAAGAAAAGGGACAAACACTAAACCCTGTACCTCCTTACCAACCTATTTCACCTGTAAGTGCTGATCAAACTCTAAAGTCCATTTTGGGTCTTTTCTCTTTAAGACAAAACATGATGGTTCAGTTTGATATCACTATAATTACCTTCTCTAATAAGCATGTCCAACAGCCATTAGTGTAGCTAAAACTCTCACCCCGCCCTCTTACTCTATTAACAAGGTTTAAGCTCAACATTCACAGAAGTTTACAACCAAGTACAAGATGGAACTTTCCTAATTTCAAGGTAGAGAAGAAGAAAACATAAAGTACAGAACTATAACTATGAACAAATGTGGACTTTTAGCTAGAGATGTCTCCGGTTACAAAATGTGCCATGTATCACAAAAACCAAATTTGCTACTACATAGCCAAGATTTCCACTGACAGAGAATGACTGCTTTTAATAGATGGTTTTATGTACATCCTGTGCTCACTTTCATCCTAGTAATCCCAGGACTTTTTTTTTTAATATTTTGGTTCTACCACTTAACTTTCAAAGGGATTACTCAGTTTCCACGTCACACTCAAATGACTAGGTGATGTATAGGGAAGCCAGTTCAGATTAAAATAGCTTTGTGCAAGGTCAAACTAGAGAGAGGTATTATGGGGGTTCAGTGGGGCCCAGGACCTCCAGCCTTAATCTCCCTAAAAACACCGATTTCCATTTTAACCAATACGAGAAGCAATCTGAGTTATTCAGATCGAGCTCTATTCCAGGCTTTCTCCTCTACTGGCCAACTCCACACAGATACTCAAATGATTTCTTGACACCAATGTCTGTAAACTTTTAGTCCAGAAAGCAGAAGGTCTCTATTTTAAAGCTCATGATTTCCCTATTTTAAAGACATTATTTAAGCTTCAGATAACAGGACATATTTGTAAAGAATAGCAAGCAAAGGCATAAAATAACAAAAAGGCTTACCCTTATTGTGGACTTGTTAATATGCTCCCCCCACCTCGTGCTTTGACAGTTAAGACAGTCACACACACACACACACACACACACACACACACACACACACACGCACACACACAAATGTGCTGTCCACTTACATCAGCAAATAGCCCATACCTCTCCACAGGGCACATGCTCTACATTCTAACAGCTTATTTTTAATGAACGTTTGAAATCTACCTTTTGCATTTTCACACCTCTCTCCACCCTGGCCCTCTTCTCTAGTTCTTTCTTCCTTTCCACCCTCTCTCCCATCCTCTTCCCACACGAGAGAGCTGCCTATTCCAGGGGCAACATAAACAATGTGTGAGCTCCTATTGCAAGCTTCACACTAGGAGGCAAAAAGCAGCACTTCGGCAACTTGCATATGCCTGCTTGTGTCATTTGAATCTGGCCACTTTGACAGGGGACTCTCAGGGCCTGTGAGAATCACCTGTCAAGTGTGGAGGCCCACACAGGTTCCCAGGAGAAATCACTCTGAGAGCAATGGATGAGGGGGGCTTTGGGGGTCTCTGGATAAAGTATCTATCAGCAGGCTTGGGGAGGGCAGAGCCTAGGCTGCAGGACAGGACAGGTTCACACATTAGCCATGGTGGAGCTGAGTGGAGAGGAAGAAGGCAGGATATGGAGGAGAACATGAAGGAAGGAGAGAGATGAAAGGAAGCAGTTATGAAACAGGCCTGGACAAAGCCAGGGGCGGGAGGAAACAGGCACAGGGACCCAGGGAGGGGCCGAGCACGCAGGTCAGGCGTGCAGAGAGGAGGAGCAAGGCTGGGCCAGGGTTCAGCCATGGGTGAGGAGAGGCTGCCGGGGAAAGGCCAGCAACAAGCACTCAACCAACAGGTGTGGGTGGCCCTAGGGAACCTCAGAGTCAGGGCTTTAAAGCAAGAGAAACTCCATCTGTAAACAGGGAGGAAAGGAGACACTCGCAGGCTGTGGAAAGCACTTGAGCTTCCAGGGAGGAGGGAAAAAGGAAGCGTCACTGCCATCGTGGGTGATGAAGCAGCCACAAAGTGAGCAACGGTGAGTAAGGGGATGTGATTCAGGACGAGGGCTGACAGGCCAGCCATGAATGTGCAGAGGCTACGACATCATGATGCACGGCCACTGCATTTAGCTGCCCACAGAGAAGTCACCACCCTTCCTCTGGATTCCTGGCTTGTGACACGCCCACCCCAGCCCAGCACTCTGGGGCAACTTTTGGTGCCAAGGTCATGGATGACCTCCCAGGTGCCAGCTACAGCACACTCCCAGGACTCTCCAGGTGCCCTGCATTCTTAGGGGACTCTCCCTGCTGCCACTGCTCTGTTCCTTCCTCAGCTGTGTCTCTCCCCACTCCTTCAAAGGGGGCATCTTTTGCTCCCCCACCTTGAGCTAATTTCTCTCTCCGATGGTGTGAGTGATGACTCCCATGCCTACACTGTCCCCAAGGCCTTACACCTATATATTCAACTGCCTGCCTGGGGACTTTTCTCTCCTGCCTCAGGGCCTTTGATGGCTGCCCCTAAACTCTTTCCCCAGGTGGCTCTTTCTCATCCTTCCGTCACCCCTTAAATATTGCCTTTTTGAACATCTTCTCTGACCACATTATCTAAGGCAGTCCCCACCCCATGCCCACACATATACTCTCTCTTCTCAGCTTTTAGTTACAACTGCTGGGACACTAACCTCAATTTGGCAATGGACTTAGTTAGATCCTCGTTTACTGGTGAGGCCCAAGCATTCTGTGTTATTTACTGTGTGAACTAGATTAAGAAATGAATGTCATGTGGCACTCAGCACAGAACAGATACCTGACAAATGCAGAGTTAACTCCATTTTCCAGGATAAACAGTTTGAGGACAAGTTTTTATGTCTTCCCCTCCCCCATTAGTATATATAGGTCATTTCTTGAAGTCAAAAACCCCAGAGCCATCAAGGAATCTTTCTTTGTCCCTCAGAACCAATGGATCACCAACTTCAATCAACTTTGCATCCTTAATTTCTCTCAAAGGCACCATATTTTGTTTAGGCCTGCAAAATCTTTCAGTGACTTTCACTGACTGACAGGTAGGTCTCACCCCACTCTCAGACCTGAGTGCTCAGTGCCACTAGACCTCTCTCTCCCCCACAGGATGACAAGCAAACTCCCTCAGCTCTTTCTCAGACTCATCACCCACTACTCATCCCAGTGTTGTAATGACAGTGGTAATGTCAACAGCTAAGATTAATTCAGAGTTTCTATGTGTCAGTCATCACATTAAGCAATTTACATTTATGAATGCCTTTTAATCTTCACAACAATCGGATAAGTAATTTATTTAGCACTAATTCATAGATGGGGCAACTGAAGTCCAAAGAAGTTAATTTTCCCACCATCACGGAGCCAAGAATGGCACGCAGATGAACTGGCTGCAGATGGCCCCTCTGAACCATCACACAGTGAAGGCACGCCTCTTCAAGTTTCCGCTCCAGCAATCGAAGCTATGCTCTGGTTCCTTCTGATCTAGCAATACCCAGCCATACAGAGTCCCTTGAACTCTGTTGCCAGAGCCTGTGTGGCTTTGTACATAGTTTCTTCTGCCCCTTGGGAAGGCCTTGTCCTGTCTGGTAAATACCAACCTATCTTTCAAAATCTCCTGAAGTGTTGCCTTTTCTTTGTGGTGCCTCTCCTTGGCTCCCTGAGATCAAAGTCTTTCTTAAGCACAGACCACTCCTAAGGCTTACGCGTACCTTGTAAATACTCCTCCATTGACCTGGCTTGCAATGATTCACTTGCATGTCTCATTGACAGCACGTCTATGGCTTTCAGCTTTGGGTCATGGAGGCAAGGTACACAAGAGATGCTTAATAGATGTGGATTTAACTGGGCTTTGGGTAACAGGAAAAGTACAAGTTAACTGATACCCAGAATGGCAGACTAAGAGAGAAGTTTATTGTCCATCCTTCTCACACATTCAGGAGCGCAGAAAACATAAAGAAAACTCAGCAAATACTACACATTTTTGAAGGGAAGAGGCAGTGGACATAAAAACTTGATACATTCTGACAACTAGAGCAGTTAGTTTAAGATCCCTGCATGTACCTGCTGTTCATAGCAACTGCTGAGGAATGCAAATTCAGCAAAAAGTAAAAATAAAAATAAGCACAAAGCAAAACCAAAACAAACCCAAAACTCCTTTTACCCCATGGTTCTAAGAATTTCGGGCTCTCTTGGAAACTTGTTCAAAGTGATCAACTGTATCACAAACTCCTCACTGGCATGGACAAGGTTTTGCTGACTTATGGGCCATTTATAGTAGATTACCACTTAAGTCAAATGAAAACTTGGCAGATATCCAAACATTAAGGCTAAAAAGTTAAGTATCTTCCAGATTCACAAGACTGCATTTTGGCCTCACAGTAACTAAACCCACCTAGAAACTTAGCAGCAACATTCAGAAATCTATTGTAGGCCTTTACTCACAGTGTGACACAGAGGCAGACATAACTGAAAGAGGAGGTTGGCCCTATTCTCCACAAATTCCTAATCAGGTGGGAAAAGAAAAGAAGCTATAAGCACAAGCAGTAACAGGAATGCAGACCAACTACTTTCCACTGCTGTGAGGGGATCCTCCAAGAATGCAGTATCCACAGATCTGTGTAGTTAAAAGCTCCTAAACCATGCAACTTTTACTTGAGTCTCAAACAAGAAATTTGGGTCAAAGAGTATCTATGAAGACCAGATCTCTGTCCCTCAAAGCAGCAGGTGGATGGCTGTATTGAGACAGCCTTGATGAAATTAGGGAAGGAGAGTGAAGGGCAGAGGGAGCCACAACAAATAGTCATTTCCAGTGGACTAGCTGAGCTGTACAACAAAGAAGCAGACATAAGTCAGAGTGCATACAGTCAACCCAATGAATCCTATGGACAAGATAAAGAAAAGGGAAGGGCATGATATGCTATCTTTGGGACACAGCATAAGGGGCAGAAGCTTTCAGTTCACTGTTGTTAGGTGCCGTCGGGTGGACCCACAGTGACTCTATGTACAACAGAACAGAAACACTCTGCAACATTGTGCCAAGCCCAGCACTATGTCAGTGTTTCAATGGCTGATTGTTTCAGGAGTGTGCTACCAGGTCTTTCTCCCATTTTTGCGGTGCTGGGAATTGAACCTAGGGTCTCAGAGAGTACAGAGTGGCACTCTACCAACTGAGCTAAACCCCAGCCCTTTCAGTTTATTAGTACTCTGCAATCCTAAAGAACTAGGTAGGCCTGAAAGGAAGTCTGTCGGCTCCTTTCCCTAAGAACTCCAGGAGTTATAGACCAGATAGGAATCTGAGTTGGAAGAGAAACCTTAAAAGCTTTCCAGGGAGAAGACAACTAACAAACCAGTGCCACGCTAGACCAGCAAAGTGGATGTGATGAATGCAGCAAACCAAAACGCTTGCATGGTGACAATTTCTACCATAAAAGAAGCTTAAGGTAAGAATCTGAAAGCATTCAATCTCTTTTCTTTAAGTGACACCAACCTCCTATCTCTATGAGCGTTACAGTGCTCATTCACGAGTTTATAGTTAAATTTTCCTCTTGGATAGACTGAGCTCACATTGAAGACCAGATTAAGATGAAGTCCTTTGGATTACAATGTGAATCAGAACTAGTAGCTAGGATGTTGTTGTCGTTGTTAGGTGCTGTCAAGTAGGAGTCCAACTCATAGCAACTCTATGTACAGCAGGTGAAACAGTATTGTTACAGTTTCTCTGCTATTCATAGGGTTTTCAATTGCTGATTGTTTTTTGGGAATGGGTTGCTGGGTACTTCTGCCAGTAGCTAGGATAGAATATTCAAAATGAACAACAGTGCAGGAAAGAAGCTAGGCTTGGGCAGGAGAGAGATTCTAAGGGCACGGGCACTTCTGACAGAGGGCAAGGCCAAGTTATCCTCACCGGGACACTGGGGACAGCTTTATCAAACTTGGGATAAGGATGACACCACTTGGGAATAAAACAGTCCTCTGGGAAGGAGAGACTTTTTTTAGGGAAACTGACCAGCCAGGTAAGACCTGCAAGAAGACTAGGAGAAGACGACAAGATTTAGAACATATAAGGGACATTAGGGGAGAAGGACCTGGCAATCCACTCCCAAGGCAATCCCGAAACAGTCAGCCATTGAAAACCCTATGAGGGTCACTATGAGTCAGATACCGACTTGACGGCACCTAACAACAACAACAACAAGGGACATTAGAGAAGAGGAAGAGTCATAATGTAAGCATACGCCAGAACTGATCACTGTCTAATAACAGAATGTGCAGCCATACACACTGTCCTGGACAGGAGGATCCCCACCCTTCATCTTTCCATATCTACATAATGTAGGTGGAATATCCATAATTTGAAAACTCAAAAACCAAAATGTTCCAAAAGTCCAAACTTTGAGTGAGCTCAAGAAGTTTGAGATTTTGAAGCATTTACTCATTGATCTTCCTAGATGGATGCAGAGATGATGTTACTGCTAAATATCAAAGACTCAGGAAAACCCCAGAAACAGGCTGTGACAAGCTCAACTCCTTTAAAAAGCAGGCAAATCCACTTTCCTGTCCATTTTGCTGAACTGAACATATAGGCCCATCACTCAGGGAATAGAAACAGCTCCTCCAACTGTGTCCCTCACTTCCCCCATCCAGGGTTACTTCAGGACTCTCTGCCAGGGTGAGCTGTCTGCACTGGAGTAATCAGGCAGGACAGATACTGCCCTAAAGCCAGGGTGAGACCAGCCTGAGAATTCCCTGTGCATCAGACTCTCCCAACAGCACTATCAACAGTAGGCAGAGGGAGGAAAGGCTCCAGGTGCTTTTCAGCTTCAGGTATGATGTCAGGGCCATCTTATCTCCCTAAGAACTGGCTCCATGTAAGAGCAGAGACTGCATAGCAGCCAGAGCTGTACCACTGGGAATCATAAAAGGCTCCCATGGAGCTGAACAGGTGAGACGTTATAGCATTTACCACCCTGGGGAGCAGTGGTCTGCCCATGTGTGTGGTGTGCAGCTCTTTTCAACTTCCTTCATTATTTTGGAGGTTTGGGGGGAACAAAAATGGCCAATCATAAAAGAGTCTCTAACCATAATGTATCACAGAATAAGAAAAATCATAGCCACGTCCCTCAAAAGGCACAACTGTAGAATCCAACATGATTTAGTGGTATCAACATTGTTCAAGTTGCATTAAAAGTATGGCTTTAAAACCTCCAGATTTCAACCACACACACTAACACAAACACACAAAAAAACACACACTCACTGAGCATGTGATTTGTGTCTGTGTATTACCACATGAGAACACACAAGAGTATTCTAAAATGTAAGAAGTACTATGGAAAATTTCAAAAGGACAAACTACTGTTTTGTAAGGTATTTGGTATTTGGATTTTCCCTACAAATAGTTACAGGTATCACGGAACAGAAAGAACCATTTTCTTGTTTTCCTTGAATAGTGAAGCACAGAGGTTACGAAGTTCCAAATTTGGGAATATGCATCCTGTTTATTTGACTGAACTATTGCTTTCATGCCTGTGCACGTGTATGTGCACTTTAAGTTTTTCTGAGAAACAAGGCATCTATATTTATACAGCTCAGAGGGTCTCTCTGGCTAAAACCACAACAATGCTACTTTCGGTTCTAGATAGAAATGTGAGGAGAGGAAAAATATCTCCTTTAAAATCATATTCTACTCTCTTCCTCCAGAGTTAGGGTCTGCAAACTAACTCTGACCTGCCTTTCACTTATGGTGTGAGGTGCATCCTGACTCTGAAAAATTTCTCCCACCCATTCTGTCAAAAATATGAAAAGGCCAGTCCTGTATTAGTAATAAATGCCAGCAAACCAGTAAAAAATCGAAACAGCAAAGTTATGTATGCAGATCTGCCTGTTTAAAAGTGGTCAATATGAAGTAAACTAACTTGGGCCACCAATGCATCACACATCTGCATCTTACAAAGGTCAAATATTTAATACAGGGGAACATGTGAAAGACTCCATAGAGAGTACCCTAAGGTCTAGGTCGTGGCGAATGAAACAGATAAACATGATTAGACCAAATGGGCACACTGAGACAAAGTATCTCCTCCCCCACCCCCTTTTTCTCAATCCACCACTCACAAGGAAATATCTCATTATCCACATTTCAAGAGGAAAACTCTGAGAAGCACATTCATGATTACCCAGGAGACCCCGAGGAGGACCGCATATCTGAAACAATGCCCTGCAAGCAAGGTATAAACTTTTTAAACTGTCACCCAACAAACACAACCCCAGCTAAAAGGGTCCCAGCAGCGTGCTGGGCCTCTGGGAAGAGAAAGTAGTCTCTCTCCAGGCAAGAGATCCCGCGTTTTTACCTTTGTGTTCGCCGAAGCCTGTTCCCACTCCTCAAATGAGGTAAAGTAAAGTTTGAGAGCACAGTCCAAAAATTGGGGTCAGACATATCCATTTCTTTCTCTCTTCAATTCACTGCGGGTTCAATTTGAGGCCATGAGACCAAAAAAAAGGGGGGGGGGGAGGGAGGAAAAAATAAAAAGAGAGGAAAAAAAAAAAAAAGAGAGAGACGGCGTGGGGGAGTGGGGGAGATCCCAATTATCTACTCACTCCCTCTAGAGAAAACGTGATGTGAACCCCATCTCAAGAACTTGGCGCATGTCTGAGAATTACCCTCCTGTTCTAGCCTTTAATTAATGCACAGCCATCTCTCAAAGGTTCAGGAAACTTATTTCCTCTCAGGCTTGCCCTCTCCTAGCGAGCCTTAGCTGGCTATAAACAGTAATTACAAGAGTTTAGCTGTGCGTTCTGCTCAAAATGCTGTCTCTGTGTGATTCAGTCCAAGGTACTTTGTCATCTGTTTGGCAGATACCATTTACAGCTCCTGCGAGGGGGGAGGACGCGACTATTTTAAGTCTTTGATTCCGGGGAGGCTGTTGCTTATCAGCAAAACCATTCACATCCGAACATGCCCAGTGCTGAGTTTCCTTTTGGTATCTACATACAAGGAAAAGAATTTGAATAGAAAAACCTCTTCTTGCCCTCCCCTCCTGGGGTGGGGGGAACATGGAAATTTAAAAGCACTTTTAGAAAATTGGCCTATGGGAGGACTTGAACCTGACACCTTCGTGTACCCTCCCGGGTCTAGGAGGAGGAGGATGGTGGGGCTCCCTCCCTACCCGGAGCCCCCAGCAGTTCTCCTTAGTGTTTCCTCAGCCTGGGAGCTGGGCCTCATGGGAAAGGGAGCCGGCCGGTGCGCAGCCCAGAAGCCGGAGCTGGAGGCAAGGCATCCTCCTCCACTCCCCCATCCCAGAGCCTGAAATGGATCAGCCCCCCAAAATAAATAAATAAATCCAGCTGCTGCGCCAGAACACGCTCAAGTGCGCTGCGTACACCTGAAGACTGGTCGGTGATTCACCACAGGACGGAGGGCAATTAAAAAGCTCCGAGGGAAGTCCCCAGTGACTCTTGGCAGTGAAGCTGTTTGTTGTTCAGGAAAGGCACACAAAAGCAAAGCCACACTCACGGAAAAATCTCAGTAAAACTAAATTTATGAGTTTACATCCATTTGATGGATCGCTACAGTGCACACCTGTTTGGCTTCATGGACTCAAACTACAGATCTAGGTAATGGTCAACTACTACATGTAAATATACTACCTAACAGATACTAGAATTAGATTCCCTTCTATTATGCTAGAGCTTGAAAGGAAAGAATGAAGGGGAGGAATGAATCAAAACTATTGTTACTCATTTTGAAGAAAGGCTTGGTACTTAAATTACTCCCCTAGATCACAAATGATTGTTCAAAAGTATATGAAGAAAAAAATAGAAATTACATTAGCTGCTTTAATTTTGATATTAATATTAGTCTTGTGGCCCACATAAATATTTTCACACCAAAGACTCTAAAAGTTTCTGGTGATAATTCTTACATAGGGCTTTCTTACAGATAGTCTTACATTTTTCCATAACCTCCACAGGTCCATGAACTCTGCAGACAAAGACAAAAGGCACAGTATTTTCTCAATTTTGCATTTGAGAAAGTGAAGCTCAGGGATGTGAAGTGACAAAACATACTTTCCAAGATACAGAGAGCCTTGTTTCCATAATTTTGTCCTATAGTTAAGTCATCTCTTCTTTCCAAATAAATGAAAAAAAAAATTTTTTTTTCGGTACTGGGGGTTGAACTCAGGGCCTCGGGTTTGCATGGCCACTGAGCTGCATGCCAAGTCTATTTTTTTTTTTTTTTTAACTTTTTTGAGACAGGGTCTCACTAAATTACACAGACTGCCTCTGGTCTCGAACCTGTGATCCTCCTGCCTTCACCTCCCAAGTCACTGGAATTACAGGCGTGCGCCACCATGCCTGGCAAAAAAAAACCTCTTTAAGTACAGCCAGCTAGCCCTTTGTATTCATGGGTTCCACATCCGTGGACTCAAACATACTCAGACTGAAAATATTTGAAAATAAAATTTCATCACTAACGAACATGTACAGACTTCTCTTGCTTGTCATCTTTCCCTAAACGACACAGAATGGCAACGATTAACATAGCGCTTACGTTTTATTAGATTTAGAGATGATTTAAAGTATACTGAAGGATGTATGTAGATTATATGCACATATTACACCACCATTTTATATAAAAGAACGGAGCATCTGTGAACTTCTTATCCTCAGGGGTTTCTGGAACCCATACACCATGGACACCCAGGGGCAAATTACTAAAAATGATTTTTAGAGGCTGACAAAAGTAGGCGCTGTGCTTGAGGGAGTTTTCCACTACTGACAAGTTCTTCTGGGCAATTCTTTGTTCCGGGAGCCTTCTTGAACTCTGGAGGATGTTTGGCAACATCTCTGACGTCTACACATTTGACACCAGCAGTGACAATCAAAAATACCTGCACATACGACCAATGTTTTCTGGGGAGCCAAATCACCTGTTTGGGAACTACTGCTCTAGATAAGGCTCCCTCTGAGAGAGATGGAATCTGGGGTTTGAATTCTAGATCCAACACTTACTGTGACCTTCAGCAAGTTAACTGATCTCTGCCCATTTTCCCTAACTACAATATGGATCCATAATAGAACCAACTTCTTAGAGGCTGGCACATATAAGTGAAAACGAGATGGCATACATAAACCTTTTCATGAGGCATCTAGTACGTACTGCACACAAATGTTGGCAATATTGTGAAACTAACAAGAACACTACACTGAGAAACAGAGGCTGGAGCAGAGGGACCCCCACAATGTGCTCCCTACTCTCTTGTACCTTGAATGGGATGCTACCCAAGTGCTGATCATACTGTATTATAATTGACTATTTATTGATGGCTTCCTTATTAGTCTGTGAGTTCCTCAAGGCTAAAGCCACATTTTATTGATCTTGGTATTTCCAGGACCTGACAGCTCCTGGTTTCTATAGGCATTTAAAAAATGCATTGTGAATGGACACTTCAGATGCCCAGGTATCTACTACTTCTCTTAAGGTGCAGTGAAATGACCAGTATTAGGAAATCAATTGATGTTCTCACAGAATTCTGAATTCTGAACAATTCCACAAGAATGTTGTTGAATTCTGAAGACTTTCACTTATTGACTCATTTTTTTTCTGTAACTGGAAAGATATTAGTTCTAACATTCCTCAGGCCTTAACACGGCTCTGAAAAACACCACAGCCTAACCAAAGGAAACTCTGATTCCCACCTTCCGACTCCACAAGCAAGCCCAAGAAACATCCTTCTCCGTTCACTTTTAGATTAAGAGGGATAATTACATGTTATAGGCTGCCCAGAAAAGAGCAATCAAGATGGTAGGAGAGAAATTGAAATAATGCTATACAAATTATGGGTTGAAGATGCTCTCTGTTAAAATAGAGGAGAGAAAATTTATGGAATAGGCAATAGCTGACCATGAATACTAAGAGAACAATGTAGAAGGTTTCCATCCAAAGAAGAAAGAAGCTGAAACAAGGGCATACTTCCTAAAAGGGGTGTTGGAGCACAGATGCTTTAAAGGGCATACAGTGGGTGAGACTTAAGCCCTAGATGGTTTTAAGACCTGATAACTTCTGTGTATTTGCCATCACCCGTGAGGATGATAGCACTTAATGTAGTTAAATTAGTGACATAAAACATTTCTTCTTTTGACTGAACAGGATGTATCCTGGTTTATGAATTTCAGATGTCATTACTACCTTTACTCTCTGCACTGAGGAATCTAAGCAAATTCTCAAAGGGATAAATGTAGAGACATGTGTACTTTTAACCACATATACTTTGATATGATTTTTGCATTTAAAAGGCTTGGGAGGGTTTGGATTTATCCAAAGTTAAGATATAAAAGTAGTTTTAGTATACAAAGAGCCAGAAATGCACTAGTCAATATGGTGAAAGTGCCTGATTTATTCCCACACTAGTTTTAAGAGTAGGTGTGACACTGAAGTGTAACTTGTCTTCTAACCTGTTTGACTTGATTTAGGAATCTATGATTCAGAAGGTAAAGCAGTCAGTAAACATGAAAGTTAAAACTGTCAGGACTTTTAACATTTTCCTACCGATAAAATAATCATACAGGCAGAAACTAAAGCATCATTTACTTGCAACTGCAGTAAAACTCTGACTATAGAAGAGGAAATAGAAAATATTAGAAATTAGTAAATATGTAGCTGGTGTAGGCCAGTATAAAGATATTCAGCAAGATCTTCTACTTACTGCTCAACAACAAAGCCTATAACAACAATGGACAAGCTTTGTGATCCAGAATGCTCATTCATTTATCAGGATGCCATTCTCAGTCATTGTTTTTGAGAAAGGTTTATGAGATTGAAAAACAAGCTTGTCATCCTACTGAAATGTTTACCTTAGGAAAAAATGAATATGTAAGAAAGGGTCAAACCCTTCACTATTCACTCCCCTCCTCTATAGAAAAAAATGCCAGTTCTTTTCACTGACTTGAATTTATTTTCCCACCAGTGCCCCATCCCCATACAGAGCAGTTTAAAAGATAATAGCCTCAGAGTCTTGTTTTGAACTTACATGCTATGGGCGGACTAAGTTTTCTAGAGTGGGTGTGAGGTCTCGAACGTTGTCAGCTCATTGGGTGGGACACTGGCCATGCAGCCACGTCCAATGTGAAGAAATCAGGGCAAGTCAGGTTGAGACTAGAGTTTTAATAAATATCTCAACTGATCTTGGCTAGTCTAGGCATTCTGCTCCCCTTTCCTATCCCTACCTTCCTGCACCTAGAAATGACTATTTCCCAAGACTGCACAAATCTACAGGTCTGTTTTGGTCATCTTCTAAAAGTTTTCTTGAGTTTGAGGCAAGGGTGTGAAGAGCACGCTGCCTGTCCTAAATGAGCAATCGTTTAGGTAATAAAACTGAAGATTAAGTTAGAAATACAAAGAAAGGAACAAAATGCAGGGAAAAGAAGAGAATTTCAGAAGAAAGAACACAGAATGTGAGAAGCAGGTGGAAAGAAAAACTCTTCCAGTGTTGTTAAACAAGTTTGTGCTCACAATACTAAACGATGGAGGAAGATAAATAATAAATGAAAATGAATTTGGAGGGATAGATCTAGATGCTAAAAACCAAGGAGCAGGTAACAAGCAGGGTACATCATCCTGGGAAAATTATATTTAAAAAATTTTAGAAACACTATCATAAGATAACATTCAGATTTCTGAAATAAATGGATAAAATAAAGGAAACAAAATTAGTGATTTTTCTTCCCTGATAAGGTGAAGAAAGGTGTAAGTGGGGAAAAAGATAGGCTGAAGACTTATGTCAGAATGAGAAGAGAATGCACTGTTTTCCTCAGGCTTTCTGTGGATGCCAGGAAAAGCAGAGGCTGAGAAAGGTGATAGCCAGTAACTTCACAAAATATAAGAGGGAAAAATGGATAGATAGAGGAAAGGAAGAGTTTTTCTCCCGAAGTATGGACTCCTTGATGTGTATGATAGATAAGCAGAGTGGAATCTGCACAGGACAGCACAGCCCCCAGACTGGGGAAGGGCTTCAGAAGCACTCCTTGCAAGAACACCCTTGTACCCTCTCTGGGTGTCTTTAAACAAAGCCCACAACTTAGGTGGACAGAGCTCCACCCTCAGGAGAAGAGTAAGAAAACAGGGTTGCAGGATTGTCCTATAGGAAAGAGGTGGCTGGGAAGATCCAGAGATGAGCAGGTCCCTCCATTCCTATCCATAAACCACAGGGAGCACTTGCCTCCACCAGAGCTAGAAATCCAATCACAGGCCTGAGAGCAACATGTGGAGATCAACACCCTTGTCTCACACACAGGAAGGGCTCACAGGAAGGCTAGCTCCTATTTTGTCCTAAGGTTGAACTTGTTCTAGGCAGCCTTTGTGTGTGCCTCCCATCCCCAGTGGATTAGCTGTCCCTCTACTGGGCTCTGCCCTGGATAGCTCCTGCATGAAAGGTTCAGTCACTGTATCAACGTCTAAATTTGTTTGCAGATCCATCCTCCTTAGAGTAAGAGCTCCTTGAGGCCAGAGACTACGCGTCCTTCATCTTTAAAACCATAATATCACCACTAGGATGAATGTTAAAACAAGAGAAAAAGGAAAGAAAAGGCAGAGAAATGACTGAAGGGTGCAAGGTAAGAGGCAAGGGGGCGGGTGGAGGGAAAAAGAAAATGAGGGTGGAATTGTTCTCAGTTTGTAAGGCAAGTGACAGCAAAGTTAGGATAGAAGCCTGATATTTTGAAGACTGATCTTGTGCATATCTTAAAAAGCTTTTTATGTCTACTCCTATTTGAGCTTCATGAGTCCAGTGCATTATTTATATTTGCTGTACCCATGAGGAAGGTCTATTGTCCCACATTCCAAAATGTCAGAAAACATGGACTATGTATATATAAGTAATCGGGGGTTGTTGCTGTTAGGTGCTGTCCAGTCGGGTCCAACTCATAGTGACCCTACAAAAGAACAAAACACTCCAGGACACTGTGTCATGCCCAGCACTGTGTCAGTGTTTCTCTGTTATTCATAGGGTTTTCAATGGCTGATTGTTTTGAGATTGCTTCCAGAGTGGGCTGTCACATCCTTCTCCCATTTTTGTTGGGCTGATGATCAAACCCAGGGCCTCAGAGAGTTCAGAGCAGCATTCTACCGAGACAAACCCCAGCTCCTAATTGGGGGAGGGGGAATGTGTGCGTGTATGGGGTGCTTGTCTGTGTGTATGACTAGTTATGGATGAAATGCTCAGTATTTTTTGATGGTAACAGTGAAGGCTAGTTACTAACTACTGCATTAGACTCTCAGTCTGGAGTGAACTTCAAGGACATGGTGCTTCTTGATCCAGAAGCTTGGGTCCAAGGTACATCATTTCTCATACAGCTCCTGAGCATGAATTACAGTGCAATTATAAGAAGTGTCAATTTGGTTTAAGTGGGTCAGTGTGGTTATATTTAGCCATTTAGTACCTGACACCAAGGCCTTTCTGTAATATAAGATTAAGGATAATTTATCAGTTCATCTTTACTTGAATATTTTTCCAGGTCAAAAAACTAAAGTTATGGGAAATTATCCCATCAAATTGAGATGTAAGAGTTTCCATCAAAGTACTACACAAGAACATATACAAAGGTAGAAGCCATGTGCTTTGGTAACAATCAGAATTTTAGTCCCTTGTTAAGACTGATTCAAATTGTCACAGTCCAGGATAATAGGTTAGTGAGGACGTGAAATTTTTAGCCAAGGAGTTTTCAAGTACGATTTAGTACAATATCTATTAGGTTATATCATTTTACACCAATAAAAAATTTTTAACAAATATTAATTCATAGGAGACAAAATAGAATCTCAGCCATGAAAAGTGTTCACTCTGATTAGTTATGGAAATACTATTAAAATATCAGTCATATGGAACTTTCAACCAATTGGCAAAGATTAAAAATTATTATTATCATCATCATCATCATCATCATCATCATTATTTTGTAGTACTTGGGAGTTGAACCTAGGGCTTCATCCATGCTTTGAAAGTGCTCTAATACTGAGCTGCCCCCTCAGCCCATTTTTTACTTTTTATTTGGATATGGGGTCTTGCTAAGTTGTTCAGACTGCCTCTGGTCTCTGTTTTATAATCCTCCTACCTCTGCCTCCTGAGTGGCTGGGATTACAGGTATGTGCCACCATGCCCAGCATATAAAGGTTAAAAAATTATGATACTCAATGTTGGAGAGGGCATGAGGAGATAAATACTCTCTACCAGCATTCTAGAAAGCAATTAGGGGAATGAAAACTCATATATGTAAACATACACATATATGTATATGTTACATATAGATTGTGTCATATATATGCATAATATACTATATATACATATATATTTGAACTATAATGCCACACCCCCACATGTCTGTCAGTTTGCCATACTGTGGGGGCTTGTGTGTTGCGATGAGGCTGAGAGCTCTGCCACTGGTACCTGAGATATGAGCAAGGTTACCCATGTGGACAGGTTTTCAGCTGAGCTTCCAGACTAAGACAGACTAGGGAGTAGGACCTGGCGAACCACTCCCGAAACAGCTAGCCATTGAAAACCCTATGGATAGCAAAGAAACACTGTCAGATATAGTGCCGAAAAATGAGCCCCTCAGGTTGGAAGGCACTCAAAAGACTACTGGGGAAGAGTTGCCTCCTCAGAGTAGAGTCTACTGTGATGAAGGAAATGGAGTAAAACCCCAGGGTGCTCAACTTGCTGACGCGGCACAACTCAAAATGAGGAGAAACAACTGTAAACATCCATTAATAATTGGAACATGGAAAGTACATAGTATGAATCTAGGAAAATTAGAAATCGTTAAAAGAGAAATGGAGCACATAAACATTGGCATTCTAGGCATCAGTGAGCTAAAATGGACCGGCATAGGCCATTTTGAGTCAGACAATCATATGGTCTACTATGCTAGGAATGGTAAACTAAAGAGAAATGGGGTTGCATTCATCATCAAAAAAGACATTTCAAGATCTGTCATAAAATACAATGTTGTCAGTGATAGAATAATATCCATACGCCTACAAGGAAGGCCAGTTAATATGACTATTATTCAAATTTATGCACCCACCACTAAGGCCACAAATGAAGAAAGGGAAGACTTCCATCAGCTTCTGCAATCTGAAATAGATCAAACATGCAATCAAGACATACTGATGATCACTGGTGACTGGAATGCAAAGGTTGGAAACAAAGAAAGTGGCTCATGAGTGTAGTTGGAAAATATGGTCTTGGTGACAGAAACGAAGCTGGAGATCGCATGATAGAATTTTGTCAGACCAATGACCTTTTCATTACAAATACATTTTTTCAACATCATAAAAAGAGACTATAGACATGGACTTCACCAAATGGAACATACAGGAATCAAATTGACTACATATGTGGAAAGAGACGATGGAAAAGCTCTGTACAAAATGTCAAAACAAGACCAGGTGCTGAGTGTGGATCAGGCCATCAACTTCTCATACGCAAGTTCAAACTGAAGCTGAAGAAAATTAGGACAAGTATACAAGAGCCACGGTATGACCTTGAGTATATCCCACCTGAGTTCAGAGACCACCTCAAAAATAGGTTTAATGCATTAGACACAAATGATAAGAGACCAGAAGAGCTGTGGCATGACATAAAAGATATCATTTAAGAAGGAAGCAAAAAGTTCTTAAAAAGACAAGAAAAAAAGAAAAGACCAAATTACATGTCAAAAGAGACAGTAGAACTTGCCCTTGAATGTCCAGCAGCTAAAGTAAAAGGAAGACATGATGAAGTTAAGGAACTAAACAGAAGATTTCAGAAGGCAGCTTGAGAAGACAAAAACAAATATTATAATGACATGTGCAAGGAGCTGGAGGCAGAAAACCAAAAGGGAAGAACACGCTCTGTGTTTCTCAAGCTTAAGGAAGTGAAGAAAAAATTCAAGCCTCGAGTGGCAGTAGTGAAAG
>VMDO01000181.1:248317-274280 GCA_007922755.1 Pedetes capensis | reverse complement strand
AGAGTCATTATACAAGAAAGAATTGGTAGATGACCAACCATTCCAAGAGGTTGCATATGAAGAGGAACCAATTGTGTTGAAGGACGAAGTGGAAGCTGCCTTGAAAGAACTGGTGAAACACAAGGCTTCAGGAATTGATGGGATACCAACAGAGATGTTTCAACAAACAGATGCAGCACTGGAGGTGTTCACATGTTTGTGCCAACAGGTTTTGAAAACAGCTACATGGCCAACTGACTGGAAGAGATCCATGTTTGTGCCTATTCCCAAAAAAGGGGATCCAACTAAATGTGCAAACTATTGGACAATATCATTAATATCACACACCAGCAAAATGCTACTAAAGATCATTCAGAAGCGACTGCAGCAGTATATAGACAGGGAATTACCGGAAAAATCAAGCGGGATTCAGAAGAGGGTGGGGGAACCAGGGACATCATTGCTGATGTCAGGTGGATATTAGCTGAAAGCAGAGAATTTCAGAAAGATGTCTATCTATGTTTTATTGTCTATGCAAAGGCATTTGATTGTGTGGATCATAACAAGTTATGGATAACACTTCGGAAAATGGGAATACCAGAACACCTAATTGTGCTCATGAGAAATCTGTACATGAACCAGGAGGCAGTTGTTTCGAATAGAACAAGGAAACACTGAGTGGTTTAAAGTTGAGAAAGGTGTGCGTCAGGGCTGTATACTTTCACCCAATCTCTTCAATTTGCACGCTGAGCAAATAATCCAAGAAGCTGGACTTTATTAGGAAGAATGTGGCATCAAGATTGGAGGAAGACTCATTAACAACCTGCGTTATGCAAATGACACCACTCTGCTTGCTGAAAGTGAAGAGGATTTAAAACATTTACTGATGAAGATCGAAGATCTTAGCCTTCAATATGGGTTACGACTAAACATCCACAAAACAAAAATCCTTACAACTGGGTCAGCACACAACTTCACAATAAATGGAGGAAAGATTGAGGTTGTCCAAGATTTTGCTTTGCTTGGCTCTATAATCAACACCCGTGGAAGCAGCAGTCAAGAAATCAAAAGACGCATTGCTCTAGGAAAAGCTGTGGCAAAAGATCTCTTTAGAGTATTGAAAAGCAAAGATGTTACATTGAAAACGAAGGTGCGTCTGACTCATGCCATGGTATTTTCAATCGCACCACATGGTTGTGAAAGCTGGACATTGAACAAGGGAGACAGAAAAAGAATTGATGCTTTTGAATTGTGGTGCTGGAGACGTCTATTGAATATACCATGGACTGCCAAAAGAACCAACAAATCTGTCCTAGAAGAAGTACAACCAGAGTGGTCCTTGCAAGCAAGAATGGCCAGACTGCATCTTACATATTTCGGACATGTAGTCAGAAGAGATCAATCCGTGGAGAAGGACATCATGTTTGGGAGAATGGCAGGTCAACGCAAAAGAGGAAAACCCTCCACCAGATGGATTGACACAGTGTCTGCAACAATAGGCTTAAACATAAATAAGATCGTGTGCCTGGTACAGAATCAGGAAGTGTTTCGATCTGCTGTACATAGGGTCACTATGAGTCGGCCTCAACTCGACAGCACCTAACAACAACAACATAATGCCGCATCCTGAAATTTAAACAAATAATCAGGTAGATACAAAAAATTTTACAAGTATGGAAATTAATCTAGGAATTGCTTATAATAGCATAATATTAGGGAAAAAAGCTAAAGGTACAGGGAAATTGTTAACTCCTAAAACAACCATAAAATGGAATTTAGAAAACCAGTACAGACGTCATAATAGGCTGAATAATTAATTACAGAGATATTTGGGTTCAAATTTGAAGAATCTGTGAATATATTACTTACTGTTTATGGCAAGAGACAACTGCAGACATGATTAAATTAACAACTTTGAGATTGAGAGATTATACCAGGTTGTCCATATAGGTTTTAAATACATGGGTAATCACACCATTCTCTACAAAAGTAAGGAAGGCAGAAGAAGAACTGAAGAAGATAGTCATGTGCTGCTGAAGAAAGATGCTTTATGCTGCTGGTTTTGAAGAAAGAAAAAGGGGCCAAGAGCCAAGGAATGCATAAAATGCAGTTCTAATAGCTGGACAAGGGCAGGAAACGGATCCCAGCTCAGGGTTTTTAGAATGAGCTCAGCCCTATGGACACCTTGATTTCAGCCCACTGAAACTCATTCAGGCTTCTGACCTCTAAACTCTAAAAGAATGAATGTGTGTTTCTTTAAGCCACTAAACTTGTCATAATTTCATGTAGTGGCCAGAGGAAATTAACAATGTTCTCAAAAGTAGGTAATAAATAGAAAATGCTCCTGAAATACAAAAAAAAAAAAAAAAAAAAAGAGTTTTAGAATCTATATTGTTTAAAAATGTTACTTACATATGAGTTTATATGAACTAAAAATATGAAACTAAGTATTTTTGGTTAACATCTGTGAAAGATTATAATTGATTTTGTTTTTCTTAATGCTTTTTACATTTTTGAGTAAATTATTTTTAATTAAAAAACAATTTCAATTTCCAGAAGACAGACACCTAACAGTCTTGTTATTATGACCTGAAAGTTCAGGCTCCTGAGAATTTTGGAACACTTTGAAGAGTTTACAAAATTAAGAGAGAACATATACTTTAACTCTGACATTTTCATAAAATTTGATTGATATTTTTGACATATTACATAAAACACGTGTAAAAGCTCTATGAGCCTTGAAAATAAATACTAAAATTGCTTTTAAGAAGCTGTCTTTCCTACTCCCAAGAATTTTATAATCTAAAAATGAAAAATATCTTTATTTTCTAGACATAAATCCTTACCTGCATATGGCAACTGGGCAAATGGGTATTTTCAAAGCTGACTGGGTTATAAATCTATACAATGCTTTGTTTTGGGTTGAATTTATGTGTTATTATTTGCAGATTGGTAAGGCTGTGCATTTGGGCTGGGATTTAGCTCAGGTGGTAGAGTGCTGCGCTGCAGTCTCTGAGGTCCCGAGTTCAATTCCCAGCACCGCAAAAAATGGGAGAAGGGCCTGGCAATCCACTCCCAAGGCAATCCCGAAAACAGTCAGCCACTGAAAACCCTATGAGGGTCGCTATGAGTCAGAGACCGACTCGACGGCACCTAACAACAACAACAACAAGGCTGTGCATTTATGTGAGCAGTTTTGAATTCCAGATCCACTTCCCTGCATTATGATGTAAGCTTTCTTTTTTCATTGCTCCGAAAATTCATGTACATTGAAAAGCAAGCTTACTTTTAACATTATCCGGATATGTATACAGTAAATAATGATGTTCTTCATTTCAAAGAATTAAATAGCTACACTGTAGCACACATGAAATTGTTATTTTCAGATTTTACTGCCTTCCCTTAGTTAAGACTGTAAGGACCGTAAAAGCAGAGACTAACCATAGAAATATTCTTGAACCAATGTACTGTCACATAAAGTATAGAAAATATTCATATCGAAGTTCATAGTGACAGAAAACTTTTTTTAAAAAAGTTATTTTACCTAGTAAGAACCTTAACAATAGACACTCAAATCAATCAACAAGGTGACAGATGGGTGATGGATGAATACCTATCCATGTGAAATAAGAATCATCTCTAGTAGTGGCCCTTAGGAAATGAAGTATGCACAAAATTATAAAGAATGCTAATGCATCAAAGATAACAGGAAAGGAAGGCCAGATGACAAGTACAGAGCAGAAATATAAACCTGAACAGAATAGAGCAAATCCCTTTTAAGAGTGGCAAAAAATATACTAGTCGGAAAATTGGGAAATGGGAAAAAATGAGTGAAAGTTCTCACTGTTCATAAAATGATAAAAGAACAATAGATTTTCATGTCCTCTCCACGTTGCCCACACCTGGTAACGGCTTCCATTACTTCTTACCAAGATTAATGCAGTTCCCTTCCTGCTGCTCAGTGCTCCCCACTATCAGTGTGAAATTGTTCTTCTCAACCTGGCCAGCTCTAACAAATGCATACAATCATACTGTTTGCCCATGAAACAAAATTCAATAGCTCCCCTGTGTTCCACAGCAATTCTCCTCCAAGTATGGTTTCTATCTTACTAGCATATAATTATCTGGAGTATCTGTAAGAAAAATGCAGAGTTGAGGGTTCTTCTCCACACCCTTTGATTCAGGAATTTGGAGAGTGAGGCTCAGGAATCTGCATTCTACCAAAATGTCTAGGTTATCCTTAAGAGCACGAAAGTCTGAGAGGCACCTCACAGGAAAAATTAAAATCTCTTTAAATAGAATACTTTATGATGCAATCCCTTGTTATCACTCCTGCCTCACCTCTTGACATATGTCCGCTCGTGGTTTATGCTTCAATAATAGTAAAATATGTACTTGTCAGAAATACTGAATTACTTTAAGGTCCCCAGACACAGTAAGCTCTGCCACACCTCATTGCCTTTGCACATCCTGTTCCCTGTTCCTAGAATTTCCACCTCCTCTGCTTGGAAAACTTCTGCTCATCTTTCAAGTGTGAGCTCTAAGGTCACCTTTCCCGTAAAGTTTGCCTGACTTTCTCCTGAACACATAAATGGTTTCTCTTCTGACTCCCAGATGGATTTTATGCATTGCGTGCCTCTTTTATAACAATCATTCTACTACAGCACGGTGATGTGTTTACAGGTCTAATTCCCCACTAGGCTTTAAGCTCTCCAACTACAAGGACAGATTCTATTCATCTATGTATGCCATAAAGTACAAAGTAGATACTCAGCAGAATGAATAGACATATACACATGAATTTTTAAGGTTAGTTTAAAAAGCAAACCAAACCTGTGAATTTTCTATTTCTTCAACCTCTACCTTCAGGCCCTAAGAGGATGTTTCCAAAGCCATGTTGCCTTTTGTTAGTGGGTTGGATGGTTTCTCCTTTGAAATAATGTCATTATCAACAATCTTCATGAGTAATAAAAATAGCAATATAAATTTAAGTGCATGATATTTAGGCAGATTTTAATGGTTGATAAAAAAAAAACACCATTAGTTTTTTTTCTTTTCCTTTAGAATAAGAATGGGTGAAATAAAGCATTATTTTGTCTCTCTGAAAGAATGGATAAAAGCAGGAGTTTGGGCAGGGTAACCTTTCCCCAAGGCTGGAAACTCAATCTTGCTGGAACATTATCAACACACACACAACCCGTAGCCGAGAACAGATGAGAATTAAAAGTGCCACATCAATATCGCTCAAGGTTGCAGTCTGCTGGAGACTGTCTCACACACAGCCTGGGCCACCTGGCTCAGATATGTCAGTTTCTACTGTACAAGGTTCCTTCCCATTTAGGAGGAGCTGCAAAGAGGAACAGACTTCAGGAAGGCTGATCTGAGCGGTATCTGACACTCAGCTACCTCTGTCTCACTCCTCTCCCAGCATACTTCTTCATTTTTGGCAACTGCCCATTCTTATGTCCTGTTCTTGCTTTTATTCTATCTAAGGTTTTAACTAGGAGCTTAGGTTTTAGGTGATCATGTTGAAGGTGTGAGTCATCCCGCTGGAATTACATTTCAGAGAGAAGTGTAAGTTTTAGAGAAAAGAACAAGGTGTTGGAGATGAGGAGCATCCAGCCACCACTTCAAAAGTCTGAGTTTACCGGATGTTGCTGCCAAACAGAACCTGGAAGCAGGCTTCCCAGTGAGTGGTAGGCAACACTCCATATTTCTAGCCCCCTTCATTAGAGAAGAACTCAGAACATTGAAAGGCTATTAGTCCCTGATGTAGACACTACTCTTTTATTTTCCTGAAAGTCCCCAACAGTAGATGACCTACTTAATAATAAAGTTGTTGTTGTTGTTAGGTGCCGTCGAGTCAGTATCCGAATCATAGCGACCCTCTGTACAAAAGGGGAAACACTACTGTCAGTGCTTCTCTGCTGTTCATAGGGTTTTCAATGGCAGATTGATTTTTGGGAGGGGGTTGCCAGGTCCTTCTCCCAAGCCTACAGCTTCTGGTGTTCCCAGGAGGTCTCCTATCCAGGTACTAACCAGGCCCGACCCTGCTTAGCTTCTGAGATCTGACGGGATCGGATGCCACAGGGCTACAGCTGCAGGCTAATAAGAAAGTAGCCACCATAAATGACCATTATAAAGATTATATAACAACATGGTGATCTATCCTATGAAACAAGTAATGTCAAAAATATAACTGTGTTATGATTATAACATTATATCACCACATATGCATACAGAAAGAAATTTGACGACTCATGGAAAACTAGAAGCACTTTATCCAAGGTGATTTTTAAAGTTATTTTATTTCTGCCATATTGTTTTCTGAAGCTGTACCACTGTGGCATCCGATCCCATCAGATCTTGGAAGCTAAGCAGGATCAGGCTTGGTTAGTACTTGGATGGGAGACCGCCTGGGAACACCAGGTACTGCAGGCTTGGGAGAAGGACCCAGAAACCCACTCCCAAAACATCAATCATCCATTGAAAACCCTATAAATAGCAGAGAAGCACTAATGATAGCATTTTGCCTGTTGTATGTAGGGTTGCTGTGAGTTGGACCCCAACTCAAGGGTACCCAACAACAACAACAACAACAACAACAACAACAACAACAACATATTCTTTTAGTATATGTCAAAACATATTTTAATAGTTATTTCCTGATTTTTAGTAACTTGTTCCATCATCATATCAATTTGCCTGGCTAACAACTCATCTTCCCTGAAGCAACTCCAACCACTTTCAAATAACACTGCTTGATGCAAATCACACAGAAAGAACAGGAAGACCCAGACTATCTTCAGGTAAGGGCTTAGAAGGGACAACCTTCAATTATTCAGGAATGCTAAACTATAAATTGCCAGAGGTGAAAGATAATCCTCATTTAACATCTTGAGTGGTATTATATACTACTGCCAAAACCCTTTCTCTTCCCTTTCAAAATTTCCCTTTCAAAATCATCTCCCTGGGTATGGTGGCACATGACTGTGATCCCAGGGATTCAGGTGATGGAGGTAGGAGGATAGTGATATCAAGGCCAGAGGCAGCCTATACAACTTAGTGAGACCCCGAGTCAAGACAAAAAGTAAAACATGGGCCAGAATGCAGCCCAGAGGTAGAGCACTTGCAAAGCACAAGGCCCTGGGTTCAACTGCAAGTACTAAAAAAATAAAAATAAAAATAAATAAAAAAAAATTCATTTCTATTATTTAAACTTTATAAGTGTCTTGTACTACAGCTTTAAATTCTTGGCTCAGAAAGGTCCATCTAGTTTATTCTATACCAGAAATGAGTCTGGATATAGTTGAGGGAGCTACCAGGTAGCTGTAGAATACTCAATTAGTACATTTTCTGTTGCTATAACAAAATATCTGTGTCTGGATACTTTTTGAAGAGAAGGGGCTTATTTAGCCCACATTTCTGAAGGTTCAAGAGCATGCCCTCACCTTCTTCTCAGTTCTGGTGAGGACCATCTGGCTATATCAAAACGTAGCTGATGGCATCATTACAGGAGTGTATACATGGGGCAGTGATCATATGGCAAAATAGAAAGCAAGAGTCAGGGGCTAAGTTTGCTCTTTTTATAACAACCCGCTCTCACAGGAATTAGCCAGGGTCATGTGAAAGCCACATGAATTTTTTCCCAATGGTGGCACCTCCCATGACTTAACCACCTTTTACTTTGTAAAGGTTCTACCACCTCTTAACATTGCCACACTAAGGACAAAGCTTCCATCCAATATATGAATCTTTGGGGATAAACTCAAACTATATCCAAACTACTGTTGTTGTTAGGTGCCTTCGAGTCAGGTCCACCTCACAGTGACTATCATATAATTTTCAATGGCTGATTGTTTTGGGAGTGGATTGCTGCATCCTTCTCCTGTTTCTTGGTGCTGGGGATCAAACCCAGGTTCTCAGAGAGTGTGGAGCAGCACTGTACCAAAAGAGTTAAATCTCAGCCCATTCAAACTACAGGAAGTACCTAAATCATGAGGCACTGTTTATCATTGGTAGCTTTTTTGGTGAGTGCATGCAACAGAGCACTCCAGCTCAGTCCTGCACATCAGAAAGGCTGTCTCAGATCAGCTTTATCCCTTTGGCTACAAATTTCAAATAAAAAATATAATAATAACTATTTTATTTCAGAATCACTTACAATGAGCAAAACGAGAACATTATTAGCAAAATAATTGGCATGCATAATATGAGTTTGTAAAATACTTTTTTCTACCACTTTCTTGATTTTCTTTCAAATTCATACACACTCACTTTATGACATATGTTTCCCAGTGACAAAGGGTTAAAATAAACAATTTTCAACATGAGGCAAAGAAGTTTTTATAGCCTTTCATAAAAATGAACCATGCCGTAAATTATTGACTCTTTTCAGTGTGGTACACTCCAAGGAAAGTAAATCAAAGAATGAATGAATGGGAAACAATGAACAGAGCAGAATATTCAAGTCAGACAGCCAGTTTTCTTAACTGCACAATCAGAAAAATGTCTCAGGCCTGCAATGTTGGTAACATCCTTCCCTAGACTCACTGGTTCCTCAGAGTAGACTAAGGTATAGTTGCTTCTTTGAGTAAGGAAGCAAATTAGTGTCCTATATTTCAGAGTCATTATAAAGGGGAGAAGGATGTGACAATCTAATCCCAAAGCAATCCCAAAATAATCAGCCAATGAACACCCTGGAATGGTTGCTATGAGTCCAACCAGATACAATGGCACCTAACAACAACAATAGCAACAAATTTTAAGAAGCTTTCACTGAAACAATTTTGAATCTTGCTTATTTTTATTTCTTATGCAAAGAATCAGCCCTTCAGGAGGGAATAACTAAATTCATAACACACTATTCTCCCAGAAATATTCCAGTAAATAAAAGAATAATATTTGTTTCCCCAATGAAATCATATCAAATCTATCTGTCACATTCCAGGAAACTCTGGAACAGATTCATACCTGGAAGTTTATAAGCCCAGTGAAGTAACTTAAGGACAAGTCTCTCATGGAAAAATATGGCCAATTAATTTATCATCAACTGAGAGATGAAGTAATACAAGATGGTCATGTGGCTCTTGAAATCTGAATATGAAATTGGTTTCATAAACAGAATTACTTCTAGGGTTTATTATTGATTTCCAACAAAGTGAGTCGTTTCCAAGGCCACATAAAAATTATTTTAGAAGAGGCCAAATTTTTATTTCTTTGGTCAAAGAGAACAAATAAAACATGAATAAAAATCCACTGATCATCCATAAATTTCACTTTATGAAATTATTTTAACTTCTTACCACACAGAATCTTCCATAGACCTGTCAGTAATTGGCAAACTGTACATCATGATTTCACTTCCTCTGTGTCTCCCTATGAAACTGTCAAGGCCTGAATGGGGAACAAAAACAGGCCTACAAAGGCAAAATTCTCAGCTAATTTTTAGTGTATCTAGTCTTTGAATATTTTGGCAGTGAGTACCATTTTCTTAAAATTCAATAAAACATGGAAAATATTTAAGACAGACTTAAGATCTCCTGGAATTTCCTTTCATTTTAACTTTAAAAAAACATCATATCCATTTATTTTGGAAGAATATTTTCTTAGCCAAGTGTGTTGGTACACGCCTGTGATCCCAGTGACTCGAGAGGCAGAGGCAGGAGGATTGTAAGTTCTAGGACAGAGACAGCCTGTGCTCCTTAACAAGACCATGTTTCAAAATTAAAAAAGAAAAAAAGAGTTGAGGAGTAGCTCAGTGGTAGAGCACTTGCAAAATATGCATAAGGCCCTGGGTTTAACCCCTCAATACTGAAGAAAGGAAAAGAAAAAAAAAAAATAAAAAAGAAAAATGTTTTGTTTTCTTTTTTCTTGGTTGAAAAAAGTTTTGTCTTAATGTGAGTATGGTTTTGATTGAACTCTTTGAAATTTCCTTAAAAAGTTTATCTGAAACTACATTTGTCTACCTAAAAGGACTATATAAAAGAGGATATTCCCAGAACTATGCTTGTTTGCTAATATAAGTTTTGATAAAACTCTATCCCTGCACTGCTATCATGCTTCCATTTCCCAAAATCATATGTTCTGCCCAATTTGCTGGCATAAATACTGAGCTACCACATTCTTCAATGAGACACTGAGACCTTCAACTGATCAGTGACAAGCAGGTCTCCCAAATGTTCAACACTATTATGCTTTTTGAAGATTTGATAAGAATTGACTTCCTACAGGGAAAATAAGGAGCCTAAACCAGATTATGAGCAAGGAGCTATGAGGAGAGGGAGATGCAATATAAAAGGGCTTTGGAGAATCTGAGAGAAGAGCAAAATCCACAGCCATTTAAAAACATCAAGGTCCTAGAACTCTGCCTTTTTGAAGCCCCCATTGGAAATACTGTCAAATATATTACAGTACACCAACATCTGGCATCAAACATTTTTTCCTGTAAAGCATGTAAGCATTTTATATTTTTGCTTCAGATCTCAGTAATTCTCACACATACTTGGGAGTTCTCATGAAGTTCAAAGATCTAAAACAGAAATTGTACACATAACATTTTTGTGAATGTTAATGTCTCTTCGTGCTTAAGAAACTGGGTATATATGGAGAGATGGTATCAAATAGCAGTGAAGGACATGGATGCTGGAGCCACTGCCTGCGTTTATAATTACAACAGTATTCACTAGTTTAGTGATCTCCTGTAAGTCATTGAACTTCAAAGTGCCCTAGTTTCCTGCTGTATAAAATGGAAATAATAGTACTTACCTAAGAGGGCTGTTGCTAGGATTATGTTAATATTTTTAAGTGTTTAGAACAGTGTTTGATGTCCTAGAAATGGGAGTCATACCACTGGTATTTCACAGCTAATGGATAAAATTGTTCCGGAAAGATCACTCATTTTACCCAGCAAAGCTGCTACCCCAATGGGAGCTGGCCTGAAGGAAATAGATGGAGCTCACAATTCAGGCAGATATAGCCATATACCAATTCTAGATCAATATCTTTAATTATCTTTTTCTTCTCAGAGATTCTTCTCCAGGAGAAGAAGAGGGGTGATCCTAATGCTAAGGATAATCTCTTCTGGGTTATAGGTCAATGAGTAGGCACAGAGTCAGAGGTATTAAGCATCTTGTTTCTCCCCAGAACACTAAAGTCATGTCCCTCTAGTGGCCAAGATGTGCAACTACAACTCCCCCAGCCAAAGGATTTGCCATGTCTGTTCTAATGGAAATAATTCAGAAGACGATAAACTTAAGTGAAAGCTACTTTTAACCCAGTGGGGGGCAAGGCACAGACTAAGCATTGAGGTTTTTACTTTTTTAAATAAAGCAATATTAAACATTTCCTTAGTGTCATAAACTATAAGTATCACAAAAAAGAGTAACCTTAATTAAATGTAACCTCATTGATAGTATTTAATACTTATTTCAGTGTCCTCTAAGTATAGTCAGTGTAATCCACATGATGAATGGCTTTTTGTTTCCCTAAGTTTTTTAACGGATGAGGCTCATTAGTTTACATAATCATGCCTAAAAGTAGGACAGCACTCCCACTGTCTCTCTGTAGTAAAATATTAATCCTACCAAACCAAATATTTGACATGATCTGTTGGGCTTGGAGCATTGTCCTTAAACCATTAACTTCTAAGAGACATGAGGTGGCAAAAAAAAGGAAAAGAAAGAAAAGTATAATTTTCACTACACTTCTCTTACATAAGGAATGCATTACACAGAAAACTGGATATTCTTTAAGAGCATTCAAATTATTTTTTTAGTGGATTAGGTCCCAAGCCATTTCAGCCACACAGGCATCCAGCTCCTCGGGAAGTTTCTGATTTTAAAAACACACGCACATGATTCATCAGCATGCACTGTGTGCTACAGACTGAGGGAAAAAGGCTGCACCAAGTAAACTGTAAAAGTGTGGCTCATTTTTCACTTATAAAATCACTCAAGAAAGGCTTCAAAAATGTCACTTCCAAGACACAGAAGACCTTACTAAAACAAGGCTCTTGTTTCTTTCACATAAACTTTATACATACATACACACTATTCAAAAATTCAAAAATTCAAAAAACAAAGCAAAAATTTCTGAGCTAACATATGCCCACTAAAGGGTATATTTTACTCTTTTATTATATTTAATGTACAAGCATCAAGGAATATTTGCTATTGCACATGCAGTGCCATGAAGAATCTAATAAGCCTGTATTATTTCATATACACACGTGCATCCATACCACTGTGGCATCTGATCCCATTGGGTCTTGGAAGCTAATTAGGCTTGGGCCTGGTTAGTACTTGGTTGGGAGACAGCCTGGGAACACCAGGTGCTGTAGGTTTGGGAGACAGACCCAGCAACCCACTTCCAAAAAACAATCAGCCATTGAAAACCCTATGAATAGCAGAGAAGCACTGACAATAGTGTTTTACCTGTAGTACATAGGGTCGCTATGAATTGGACACCAACTTGATGGCACCTAACAACAATTTCATACTTATGTAAGATATTGAGAGGTGTGAAAGGGCACACACATGCACATGCATAACTCTGTGAAACAAAATACAGACTATGTTGGAGAAGGAAGAGAATGAGTTTTACCCATGTTTCTTTTCATGTGGTGACAAATCACCTAAGGGGTGTTGTTCTCTCAGCATTTGGACACGCAGGCTAGAAATAAATGGGGAAAGGCAGACCAATAGGCACATCTATGATTTTTTTCCTGCAATAAAGATCAACTATTCATTTATTTAAAAACTGATTGATCCCTATGCCTCCAACAGGAAAGACCCCGCCTGGTCTGTCTCCCTTTCCAGCCTTGACCCGTAGCCTTCCTTCTGTCTCCTCCCTTCCCCCTCAGCTTTTCCCCAAAAGCCATGCTTCCCTAGGGTATGACCATAACTGTGCTCACACAGGCTCCTGCTGCGGCATCCGCCTGGCAGGGCTTCCCTGCTAGCGCCTCTTCTCCTCTTCATCAATAGCTTTTCATCCCTCTACATCCTGTGGAAACTGAATGAGACAGGATGAATCCTCTCCCCTTGGTCAGTTACTATATTAGAGCTAACTGCCTTCCTGGCTGTCTTCCCCAAGAGAAGGTCACGGGCAGCCCAGGTTCTACTGTGGGGCCATTATCAGCAATCAATACGCATGGGTAGGATGAATGAGTGCTTCTACAATGTGTGTCTACACATAGGTGACTTCAGATCTTTTTCAGAAGTAGGTGAGATGCAAGAAATAAACAAAGCTGAGGTTTCCATGGTTGCTGTGCTACTTATTAGAGTCCTTGCTAGCATGCTAAATCCACTGCAGATCATTTTCTAACCCAATGACGTAGGAAAAGTGGCCCCACATTTGGAAATCGCTTTCAGCTTTTGTGCCTTTGTTTCTACCCCTCCCCCCTCATCTCTTATTCCATCTTCCCAAATCTCATCCTTCCTCCAAACTAGGGGGCTCCTACCTTACTATTCTTTTCCAACTACACAGACATGCACAGGCAGGCTACAAGTTAAAGGAAAAGAAAAATAGGGAAGTTGTAAAATCACTCCAGACCTATTGCTCACATAGGGCTGGCATTAAAGACAGCCCCGATTTGCTAACAAGGAAGACAAGGGCATTGAAAGGAGAAGTTTTCGGGCCCCTTCAATGGCCAGCAGCCTCAATTTGCCCAGAAGGAAATCTAGGGTCTCTCCAGCTGCTGGTACCATAAGGGCCAATTTTCTTCTAACAGAATTTTTTCTACTACCACCTGCATTCGGCTGGCCACCCACCTGCCCCCACCCAACTCCTCCTTCTAAAAAGTCCCTAACTCCAAGGCCCGTGTGTCAATGGGCATCAACCTTTCAGTGTCATTCTGCCCCAGGGATCTCTCTCCTACTTCAAACTCCTCTGTGAGTCAGTTTCTGTGCAGCTACCAGCCTCTTCCTCCTAAGCCCAGGCTATGTCTCCTCCAGCTCCTCAGTCTGAAATTTAAACACATAGAGTCTCAGGAATCTGTCCTGGAGCCACTCTGTCCAGCCCCTTGGCCCTGGAAACCATCTTCCTGACTAGCAATCTCAATTCTACTTCTCCAGACCCAACCTTTCCGGAACTCCAGACTTGGCCTGGCCATCTCATAGGCCTCTCGAGTTCACCATGAACAAACCACGCTCATGCCTCCTTCCACAAGCATCCTCCTCCCAAGTTTCCCCACCTCTGTGAGCAGGATCACCATCTCCAGTTACCCCAGCAGACAGTGTAGGAGGTCTCCTTGACTTTGCTCTTTCCCTCAACCCCCGCCCCCTCCCACACATGCCCTGAGTTAGCAAACTGTGGGCCTCCTCCCTTCTGAAGACAGCCTCAATCCATCCACGGCCCCTTGCATCCAGCCAGTTCACTACCGACCCTCCAGTCCAAGCAGCATCAACTCTCACCTGCAGCACATTTTGAGCTCAACCCACCCTGGACACAGTTTTCAAAGAGAAATTGTAAAAAGGCAAGGCAGGTCACATTATTTCCCCATTGAAGAAACCCAAGTGCTTTTCATCATGCTTAAAGGAAAACTCAAACTCCTTCCTATGACTCATGACCTGGCCCTGCCTACCTGCCCACCTCAGCCCCTCACGCTCCCTGGGCCCACTCCACTCCTCTTTCAGGCTGCCCTTCCCCTTGTGGCTCTCCACTTGGAATGCTTCTGCTGTCATAGTCATACCCTGTCATCTTCGGGTCATTCAGTTCTAGTTTGCATGTCACTCTGGGGGAGTGACCAGTTACCTGACTGGGCTGCTTTATTTCTCAGCAGATCACTTGTCATTCTCCAGTGATTTTCTGGCTTGTATATGGTACATCCCTGTCCTCCAGCCCTTGCACCCCACTAGGATACATGTTCCATGTAAGCAGAGACATTCTCTGTCCTGTACTGAATCCTCAAACCCTAGAACCCGGGCTGGCAGGTAGCTGATACTCCAAACCTCTTGCTGAAATGCAGGTGGTATGAATGAATGGCAGGGCCCATGCCTCAGCTCCCTGGGGTCATTCCTGAACACTTTCGGACAAAAGGTTTTAAGACGCATCGGGGAGGACTCCTCTCTCCATGTCCTCCTTTATTTAGTGTTCATGCTATTTCACACTGCCACCTCTCCTATCTGATGTCATAGGTTGTATCTTTGTACTTCATCAGGATTTTTTTCTGTGATAAGACTTTGCAGAAGGTGTGCCACCAGAATAAACCCTCTACCAGTGAATCACACCACATAAGGAAATTACTCCAAACTCTCCCTTTCCTAATCATCAGCTTCACACTAACTGCTAATCATCTTCTGTCTCTAATATGATACTTCTCCATTATATACCTGAGAAAATTGGGATTTGGAGACACTATCTAAATAGTCCCATGACTCTTCAAGCAAAGGACAAAGCACTAAGCGACAAAGCCAAAAGTGCCTTGCAAATGGAAGGTCATTTAAAAGGTCTGAGAGAGAGGCCCCAGTATACTGAATCGAATAACCTTCAATTCACCTCTAAAGCACCATCTCAAATCCCAGCTTCTGTCAAAGCCATGAGAATAAGGTCCAGAGTCACCCATTCAGATTTCTGAAACAAAGCTAACTCATGGCCATCTGTACCTGTGGAACAAGAGGACCTCAGAGATGAGTGACATTGACTCATGCCTCCAAAGCCAATTCTATGCATCGGTTTTACCAAGGAACTCCCCCACAAAATGTTGCATGGAGAAAAAAAGGGACCATTGATGTTTTTCTGTATCCTAATACTGATGAAGCCACACATAGCTGGGAAGCACATGGGATGGGCTCACTGTAGGCAAAGGACTAGAACTTTAGACTATGTACCTACCCCCACACAATAAAGTCAGCCACATGGTCAAAGCAATACTCGCCACTGAGCTCATTAAACAAAAATGCTGTATAAACGCTATGCACTAAATAAAGTGATAACTCCCAGATGAGTGGAATAGCATTCCTCGATACATACCTTACTGTACTTTAGATTGACATTAAAACTAAATCTAACTAGACAACGAACTCTGTGCAGTCTGGCAAATTAATCACCAGTAAAAGGGCACAAAGCGCCAACAGTGGTGGTGGGTTGGCAATTCCTTTGAACAAATTGTAGATAGGCACTTTAATGAGGGAGAAAATATGAGCTAACAGAACTGCAGTCAAATCAGTTCCTACAGGAGGCAAAGCGCATTAACTGATGTGCTGATATCTTCCGCCAAAATATCAGCCAGGGAGAAGAACAGGCTGTCAAAGGAAGACACTGTTACTAAGCTGAGACAGTCCAGGGTTGGGCTTATCTGTGATATGACATTCTCAAAGGGAGCATGTGTTTGGTTTCTAATGTCAGCTCTTTAATTGATTTTTATTGATGTCATTTTTTTTTAGGACTCACAAAATCTCCCTGACTACCAGCAGGAGATTCCAATTGAATGTCATGATGGCTTCAGGTACACAAAACTTGACAAATAATATAAATTTTCTGTCATCCTTACATATTTGTTTTCAGAATACTTAATCCAGATTGCAGTGTCCAGACATGTTCACACCATTTGAGTACATCTGCAAGCAACCCTCTGTGCTAGGGAGACACCACCAAATCCTTAGTAAAATCAGCTTCAGTCTCCTGATATAAAGAAAAATGGACAAGTTAAAGGCAAGAACACACGTGTACATACAGTGATGCCCAGAGTTAAGAGTGGGATATGACTGATGATGCTGAAGGAAAAAAAAGTATTTCACCTATGAAAGGCTGAGACATATGAGGCCATTATAGGAGAAGCGATCAGACCTGGGCCTTGCCACTTTCTAGCTCGTGAGACTCTTGGATGAGTTATTTACTCTCTATAAATCCTGAGTTCCTCATCTTTAAAATGAGGATGCCACCACATTACTCTACCAATTCTACCTATTCCCTCAAAATTGAGCCCTCAAATCATTTTGAGGCTGCCTCAAACACTATAAATAAATAAATAATGGGATAAAGTTCTAATAAACAACCAGTAAGCATGACCTCGTTGGGTTTTCATGAGGATCACATTAACAGTGAGTGTGCAAGAAGAGTCCCTGAAGTAGAAAGCACTTCACAATTACTAAGCCAAATTGATCTTGGCAGAGATGGGGAGTTTTTCATGCATCCGTAGGAGTGACGCCACTACACAGCACTCAGAACCTAAGTGGGCCAGAGAGCCTCTTGAAACCTCCAAATTCCAATGGGGCAAAAAGCAGCCTAGCTCTAGCCTGCATTCCCTTTCAACTACCCAAATAAAATCATGGGGTGAAGGACACATGCTCTCTAAGTACAGCAAAATAGGACTGGTTTCTAGAAGCAACAAAGCATCTGGACAACATCTGCGAAAATGAATTCAAAGCTACAAACCCAAAATGCTTTCTTTAGTTAGACAGAGGGATCAATCATCTTTCACTCTTTGCATTGACTACCAGGAAACTCTCATTTAAATTTTGACCTCAATTCCATTAATAGTCATCTTTTTCAAGTATCATATATAAAAGTATCATGGATAAAGTTCAAGTTCATATTTATCTTCATTATAACTCATTTCCTGTGTGTGTTTTCATTATAAAACAACCTCAAATCTTTTTTTTTCAAAGAACATGGGTATAAATTGTAACTCATGCACCTAGTGTTGTGCTGTAGCTAGCTGTACTTACAAGGTAATCCTTGACATTCAACACACTTATCTCTGCCAGATATGCACATTTGAGGTACTGTAAGGACAGGCATTTATGCCAGGCCGCATAGATATAATACAGAAGTGATGAAACGGTTCTTTAAATCCAAATATCATTTTATACCTAGCACGTAGCTTGAAGATACAAAGCCATGTTGTTGTTGTTGTTGTTGTTGTTGTTAGGTGCCCTTGAGTCGGTACCTGACTCTTAGCAACCCTATGTACAAAAGACAAACACTATCATCAGTGCTTCTCTGCTGTTCATAGGGTTTTCAATGGCAGATTGATTTTTGGGAGTGGGTTGCTGGGTCCTTCTCCCAAGCCTACAGCACCTTGTGTTCCCAGGCGGTCTCCCATCCAAGTACTAACAAGGTCCAAACCTGGTTAGCTTCTGAGATCTGATGGGATCAGATGCTACAGTGGTACAGTTGCAGGTTTACAAATGCATACTCCTCCTCAAATGACTTCTAAACACAAATATCTTACCACCATAGTGGCACATACAATGATTTTCCCTTAACAAATTAAAGATGACAACATTCCAAATTATTCTGTATAATGAAGTCAGATGTCTAACAGCTGTCTGTACTCATAATCTGCAGGGTTCTCTGAATTGAATATATTCTATATATCTGCACATTCACACCCTTAATGGCTTTGGAAGTTGTAGCGCTAGCAGAGCTTTAACAGCCATGGTTTCTCATATAGCTCAGTGACATTCTCTAACAATGTGTATAGAACACCTACAAGATCAGGATCTCAGGTGTGGAAAAGATCTCAGATGCGAGCTCATTTGGACTTCTGACAGTCAACTTGATGTGTTAACAACCTTCTTTCCCATGTTGCCCAGGTTAGCCCGGCAGCACAATCTCAGTGGTAGAAAGAGAAGACAAATGTGTCCCTGTTCCCCACAACTGGGAATCCTTCCTTGGCTCTTGGTCATTTCTTGAGGGGATAGAGGCTAGAGGCCTAAATTGGAATTTCAAATCATTCAACTGTTTTTCCAAATGAGAGCACTAGGCTTTCTCCCTAAGTAATTAGACTTAGGCAATCTCAATGCAGATTAAAGCTGAATACACTTCTGCTTATCCTCCAGATGAACAGAGACCCAGCTAGTCCTGATTCCTGGAACTATGCTGTTTTTTCTGACTCCAGCCACAAACCATAGGACCATGGGGCAAGGTAGCTTTTGCAGAGCATCTGCCGCCTGCTTTGCAACTTGAAAGAGGCCACTGGGTTCCTGCTGATACCTGCCCACCTTCATCCATGTTACATATGAAGTCCTAAACACTCTCCCAGCTCTGGATACATCTCCAGCCTCATGCTGGAGCATGGCTGTTAGAGCATGATTTTCAGAGTGACCTCACCAAACACACTTAAAAGCAAAACCAATATCTCTCAAACTGATTCTGATCCCTAGTTCTCTTGGGGATATCACAATTCTCCCAGGCTATCTAACACCTTCTATCCTCCAGCAGGTCCTGTTAACTCCCCTTTCCTAACACCCTTCAGGTTCCTCCTTTTCCTTCTCAATGCTGCCTTCCCACTTTGTTCTGTGTCATGTTTTTTCCTATGCTTTCTTTCCTCCACTGTATTCAAGCCATGCTTCTCCAGGGAAGAAATCCTACTCAATCACCATGTTCATCATTCCACTTCCCTAACTAAAGATGTTCAGACTCACCCCTTACACTGAAAAAATAAGTCAAGACTGGCATGTGAAACATTATATAGTCTCTTCTCAACATTTTCTATGAACATCCCATTACCTACTCTCTAGCTTTATGTAAACTCTCTAGGAAGCTGGCTTATTCTCCACTACTGAACATGTCTCCACCACTCCTTTGACTTCTGTTCTTCTGTTCATCCCTGATGACCCTCCCCTCCTTTCCACTCTAACTCTCTGACTCTCTAAACAACCTTCATAGTCAAATTCAAGCCCTGCCCCTAAATGCCTATATCCTCTGACTATACCACTCAAATTATATTCATAACTCCGTTGTTTTCATTTTTGTGTTGAGGCATAACTAAACTGTAACTCAAAACCAAAAGAAGTTCCTATTAAAATAAGAATCCTTTCCTTTCTTGATACCATTCCCACAGCAACCTAACCAGAGTCCACTATATTAGCTGATTTCTTGATACGATGCAACTTTTAACTAGGGTAGTGTAACAGAGTCCTCTGGGCTTGATGTGACCATTTGTGTCTTGGGTAGAGCACCTGTGATGACCTGGAAGACTTTAGCTCATAACCACGGCAACAAATAGACTTAACTACCCCAATGTGTTGAGTCTATAATGGCAAACAGCAAGTTGCCATTCACTAATATATAGGAGGCAACCAGTTGATGTGGCAGTGGGAAAGAAACTCCACTCCTTGGAGCAATTATCCCTAGTATTGTAGCTGTCAGTAAGTGCTGTCCATGGGTGACCCATGCCCCTGTAAGCAACCCCAATAAACTCATGGTTCACCAAGTTTAACTTAATCTGACCCTTTCTTTGAACTGTCTGTGCCCTCTCTATCTGGGGTGAATGGATATGGATGTTCCTTTTATGTCTCCCCAGGCAAAGTAGTTAACACAACAAGTAGTTTTAAGAAGACTTCCAAAGAAACCATTTTAAACCATAGAATTCGCTAAAATGGTATATTTTAGGTGTTTATTTCTTTTAGTAGACCTTTCTTCATTCCTACAACTCATCCAAGGGCTTCCCCATCTAGGACACGTATAAGCAACTGAATAACTTCTGGAAGAAAGAGAAGAACAGAGAGATTCATTGTATTTACCTGGAAAGATTATTTCTGATTTAAGCACTACATTAAAATGATCACAATAATTTCAAAGTATCTCTGCTCTTATGTTCATTCACAGTCAAACTCACAAACTGGTGCATATAACAAAATTGTGCCTCAAAATAAGGCAGCAGTATACAAATTTACATGTGACACTTTATAGTAATATGTTAGGCAACTGATTGTACCCTGAAAGAAAAAAATATCTACTTTGACACTCCAAAGTAGCAGAAAATGGAAATGAAGATGCCTTAGGAGACAGGATAATCCTAGGGTTCCAAACTCTGAATTCTAATCTTTTGCTGTTACTATTTTCTCAAGATGCCCCTGGAATGTAAAAATTATACCCAGAACTGACAAAACAATAAAATATAACTAGAGACAAAGTCTTTCGGTTCTGTTTTCATGAAATGATCTAGCATGAAGAGGAATTTCACCTACTTCTGTAACTGTTGTTGTTGTTGTTAGGTGCTGTGGAGTTGGGTCTGACTCATAGCAATGCCATGTACAACAGAACGAAACACTCCCTGACCTGACATTGTGCCATACCCGGCACTATTATCAAGGTTTCTCTGCTATTCATAGGGTTTTCAATGGCAGATTGTTTCAGGAATGGATCGTCAGGTCCTTCTCCCTAGTCTGCAGCACCCAGTATTCCTCAAGTGGTCTCTTATCCAAGGACTAATTAGGCCAATCCTGCTTAGCTTCCAAGATCAGGAGGGATCAGATGCTAGGATGCTATGGTTGCAGACTCTGTAACTGTAGTAGTGTATAATCTTTTTTTCTTTTTGGAAAGAAACAATAGCCAGTATAAACTCAAGAGTAAAATCTCATGAGACAGCAAGGTGTAGAAGAATGACTTAAGCAAATGGAGCTGTTACGAGGGATCTGAGTCCAAACATTGCCAACAGATCAAACAAATAAAGTGAGGTATAGACTACAGGCAGTAATATTTTTTGCCCAAACATCTATAGCTACTATCATGATCAATAAATATACATTTTTAAACATCCTGGAATTTGCAGTAATTTTCTACTTTCTGTATTATCTCGATGAAGAGATACATTCAATCAAGAGATCATCCCAAGTGACGTGACGTCAAAGATGAGACCATCTACATTGGAGGTGCCACTGAAGATGCTGCCACAGACTTTTATAACCTTATTTGTGCTGTCAGATCTCTGGTTTCTGTTCAACGTCTATAAAATTTAGCTCCTTTAATACCTCTAGTTACTATCCACAGGAGATATACAGGCAAAGGTCTTGAGGAAGTTGGTCAGTGGCTACTAAAAGGAATAAAAGGAGTGAACTGTACTATCTTTCATCTCACACTGAGCTGAACAGGAAACCCAGGTGATCAAGCCTCCTAGATACCGCTAGAAGTTCCATCAAGGGAGCAGTAAAGGAGGGACAAACCCAAAACACCTTTTAATCATCACATTCCAAATATCTAGGTCTACATTGTGGGGTTTCGCTCAGTTGGTACAGTGCCGCAATACACTCTCTGAGAACCTCTGTTCGGTCCCCAGCACCATAAAAATGGGAGAAGGATGTGACAGTCCACTCCCAAAACAAACCCCAAAACAATCAGCCATTAAAAACCCTACCAGGGTCCCTATGAGTCAGACCGAATCCATGGCACCTAACACCACTGCCACCACACTGCAGGCATGCTAACTGTCCAGATGCCACAATCTAGAGATTCTTCACCATGTTGACTGCCAGGCTAAGCCACCAGAGTTCTGTGCAGATAACACTTTGCTTTTCGCTGCTACTTCGTAGGCAGAGGGCACAACATGAGACTACTCGCCCCATATGTGTACTATCACACGTCAGCCATGCTGATTCCCTAGCTGTTCCCCACACAATCTGGAGCTCCCTGAGGATAGGTATGGAGTCCTTCCAACCCTTATCTCCCCAATACCATGCCTTGCTCACAGAAGCAAAGTGCTTGTTGAGCACATTAGGGAAGACAGAGGCCCCATCACTAGGTATGAAGTGGGCAGCAGCAGCAGTGACCGACCATGAGGACCATGATGCCTTCAGCTTAGGTCTGTAGCATGGTGTACAATTTGGGAATTTGACTGCATGCCAGGGAGAAAGAGGTTGTTAAACAGTGTGCTTTCCAGGACCGGTTAACACCCAGGAAGGCTGGAATTGCAGTTCATCTATAGCTTTTACCTGGAGCTTTGTATTAGGGTCACTCATAACTTTTGCACAAAACATGTCAGGAAGCTGCCTGTCATGTGGAAACTGATCCAATGAGAGGGGTTACAATGTACTGTCAAGGACACAGCAAGGGATTCTCCACTGCATGCAGACATGTGCACACACATGCTCAAGGGCATCTAAAATCTAGAAGGTTAAAAGAGCAGGTTATAAAAAGCTAAAGTTTAAACAGAGTAAGCTCCTTGACTGTGGGAAACAGGCTGGTCATCTTTTGAACCTTTAAATATCTTTATTTTTTTAAGGGTGTTCTCAGGTTCCTGCACCACACACATCTCTTCCTGATCTCTCTGGCCACAGTGGTCTGTGCAGCTTTTATGAACCACCATTTGGAGCACTCTGATGATTGATGACTTCATTTCTAGGAGGAGGCAGGGTTGTTGTGGTGAAAGGAGCCCTGAACTAAGAATCAGAAAAGCTGGTCCAAGTCATGTGATTCTCTCCCCTCTGTTCCTCTTTCTGCAAAACGGATGTAAATGTGCCCACTATGCTGTCTTCCCAGGGTCATTTGATAGTCACAATAAAAATTAGAGAATGTACAGCTGACCATTGCATTTGTTTCCTACGGCTGCTGTAACACATTACCATCAACCCAGTAGCTTAAAGCAACGGAAATTTATTCTCTCACAGTCTGGAGGCCAGAAGTCTGCAATCAGTAGCAAAAGGCCCAAATCAAGGTAGCAACAGGCCATGCTCACTGGAGGCTCTTGGGGGGAATCTGTTCCTTGCCTCTTCCTGCTTCTCTATGTGCCAAATTTCCTTCTGCTTCTCATATAAGGATACTGTGATTGGATTTAGGGACCATCAACATAATCCAGGATAAGCTCCCTATTTCAAAATATTTAAATTAATCACATCTGCAAAGATTATTTTTCCAGTACAGTAGCATTTACAGGTTCCAATGATTAGGATCTGATCTCTTTGGGGCCACCATCCAGCTCACTACATGCATAATCTACAGTATGTGTACTATACAATGCCTCCCCTATATTCTTTTCTTAATTATCATCTCAACAGGAATAGAAATTCATTGAAGACAAGATCCAACTCTTATATTTTATAAAGTGAAGACTTTCAAGGTATTATGTATGCAGCATTTTTTTTTCATTTAGAAAACCCTTATTCTACTCAAGTTTTAGTTTCCAGCATTAGATTCCATGCAAAAAAATTTCTAGCACAGTCAAATGTTTCATTTTTTTATTTCTAAAATAGCCAAACCTTCTGTTCTGAGAAGCTGGAGAAGGAGGAACTGCATCATAAATGCTTCCACTGTCAACTGCCAAGTGCTTGCAGTGAGTGTCATTTGTAATGCATTGCTAGTAACAGTTCTGAATATCCCCAGAATCCAAAGGCAGGGCAACCACCTGAAGCAAGACTGCAATGAATTTGAGACAAATGATTGCGAACCCCTTGAGTCAGTCTGATTCATCTCAATGTCAAGCAACAGACAGGTGGCAGCAGCTAATGTGGAAGAGCCTAATGTAGGCTCGGGGCAAAGGTAAACTCATTCATTTATTTCTTCAACAAAAGTTTGTTGAGAATGTACTGGGTACCACATAGTATGGACCCAGTGATAAACAAAATTGGCAAGAACTTCCAATTGGGAGGCTTCATTCTAGTTGGGAAAGATGAACAAGAAAGAGATTAATGTTACATATTAGGTGGTATTATTCACTGCAGGAAGTATCATGAAGCAAGGAAATGGGGTGGCCAGTGCTCAGACAGTGGCTGAGGAAAGCTTCCCTGTTACACTAACATTTAGTACAGACAGGGAGGGAGGAAAGAGAGAGAGAACCATTTGGGCACCATGTGGGAGTTCCTCTGGCTGTTCTGGACAGTTAGAACATTTTGTTGTGCAAGAAAATGAGGACTGCTCAAAGACTAATAGGGTCATGTGAAAAGGATCTAGAGTCAGCCTCAAAGGCTTCCCACTGATGAACTGCAGAACAGCATTACAACCAAAAAGAGATATCACAGTCATGGTTTATCACACATCAAATATATGTTTGTTTTCTATTTTCTTCCTTAAAAACATATGAGTCAATAGTAATATTCCTAGAAATGAGGGGAGAGAAAGCAGGGGAAGATCTTTAACTGGACAACACTGGCTAATAACAGAATTGTGACAAATGGCTATGTAGTAGCAGATTCACGAAAGGTTATCAGTGAATGTAAAACCCAGCAGATGAACACTTGTCAGGGAAAGGATATTTACATGGACCCAAAGTTTAACCCTAGAGATCAGTAAAGCCAAAGATGTATCATTAAATGGAGAAATTTAGCAGCACTAGAGTTTGAGCTTCCTAATGTGATGTTATAGGGCGGACATTCCCACCTGTTCTTGCCAAAAACCAGTGGTGCCAAAAGCACGTATTCATATATTAAGAGATATTATATGGCTGGAGTTTAGCTCAATTGGTAGAGCACTTGTTCTGCATGCTTGGAAGCCCTGAGTTTGATACCTAGCACTGCAAAAATAGGAGAAAATGTGGTAGCCCATTCCTGAAACAATCAGCCATTGAAAACCCTAGGAATATCAGAGAAGCACTAACATAGAGCTGGACATGGCAGTGTCAGGGAGTGTTACGTTCTGTTGTACATGGAGTCACTATGTGTTGGACCTGACTCAACAGCATCTAATAACAACATTATCTATGTATTACTTTTCAAAGTTGAACTGAATATGGTAGCAATGTGTAGTATGACATTCATTCAAAAAATGGCATTAATCAAATGAATACTAGTGTCACCATGTGACAGACAGGACAAAGAAAATGGAAGCACAGTTGTCATTTTGAGGAGCATAAGACCATTTTGAATTGGTATTTGAAATTCGAGAACACTGTGGAAGTACAATGACAATGGAGGTATGCAACAGAACCCTCAACACACCTAACAATGGCATGCATTTGTGGTAAGTTTGAGATGCATGGTATTATGTGTGATTTGTACAAGGCAAGATTTGGGAGGTCTCACACAGCAACAAGTCCTGCTTCTTTTGCTATGGTAACCACTCTGAGCAGCTCTTGTAAATATAGAACTCAAACATGACTTGTATTCATCTTTTGTTATTGGTATAATTATTACAATTTTAATATAGGTTTTTCCTTTCTTAAAATGCATGTATATATAGAATATATACATATTCTTTTTGGCAACCCCTCTATATTTTATCTGAATTTAAACACAAGGAAGCCATCAGACAAATTGAGGTTATGGGATAGTCTATAAACAGTAGCATGCTTCAGAAATGTCAATGTACTAAAAAGAGAAAATAAAAAAAC